>VZQC01012098.1:696787-738011 GCA_009823505.1 Rhizomys pruinosus
AGAATTATCCTTTCACAGTTCCTATGCCTATCAGTCAATTAAAAAAGGGTAGTTATACCTGTTTTATAGGAAATTACCACTGTAACAATTGGCTCTAATTTACAGTTAGGGATTTGTTTCATTATCATCATGTTTTTCTTTTTCCTATAAAGGGGAGAGGTAGGAAGGTTTCTCAGTATCTGGAAGGTAAACTTCATTAGGGCCCATTATAAACAGTTAACCCCAATAGTATTCAGAGAGATGCTCAGTGTCTGTGACTCAGGCAGTCTGAGGCTCCTCTTTCTTTAATGTTCAGATGGGTCAACCTCTCTGCTGGCATTTCCCAGTCCATCCTGTAAGCCATAAGTTGTATGTTTTCAGGCATTTAGATTGGTGATTTTTACCTGTGGGAACATTTTACCTGTAGGACAATTTAAAGGAAATAAGCTTAAATTTCCTTCCCAAATAAGTAGCATACAGTCAATGAGTAACAGTTTGGGTAAATTTAATGAAAGCTTCTGCCTTGGCTTCTGTTTATGGGTATGTGTAATACAACTTAGGCATCTATAGGTCAAAACATAAAAACCTAAAAAAAAAAAAAAAGAGGGAGGTGGGAGGGGGGTAGTATCCTTTCTGGGATACAAATGGAAAACTCTGTGTTCCAATCCTATTGATCAATTGGCAATTTTTGAAATCTTGAAACTAACAATGGGAGGAGAATTTTATGTTCCCACAGGTAGTGCTTTTCATACATGTATTAAGGATGGATGGTGGGATCATCCACTAGATCATGGGAATCCTAATATATTAGTGCCAATATCCATGGAACAAAATGTGGATCTTTACTATTGCTTTGATTCAACTATTCATGTAAAAATTAAAAAGATACAATTTGGTTTGACAGGAAAGGACACACTTCTCTTAGAATAAAGGAGACTGTACAGGAGCTACGGTTGCTTCTCTTAGGACATGGTGATGTACCCTAGAATTAAAAAGTGATTGGGATTTGTATTTGATGTCCAAAAGAGAAATTATGTAACTAGTGATTATTTGTTAACTAAACTTTTCTCTGCCCCTTCTCTCACCTCCATATTCACTTCTATAGAGGTTATGAATTTTTATATTTCTTCCATGAAGAAATAAGTGTTGCTCACTCCCAATATCCATGCAAGTACTCAATATATGTTTCCTTGAAAATAGCCTTTCTGAATTAGGAGACTTTCAAAAGTAATTTTAATTTCCATTTCCTTTTTTATGTTGGATTATTTCTGGTGTTGTTGAACTCCTTTTTGAACGTTTTAATCTATGCCTATGTCCTGGCATACCTCATTTATATTTTCTTCTAGCAGGTCCACAGTGTCAGATTTTTCATTAAAGGCATTGATCATTATGAATGATTTTGTGCATGGTAAGAGATATGGATCTAATTTCTATTTTCTCTATGTAGTTTTCTGGTTTTCCTAGCACTATGTTTAAGTTAGTGTCTTTTCTCAAAAGAATGTTTTGATACCGTTGTCAAAAATTAAGTGGCTGTGGCTTAAAAAAAATATACATATATAGTATATATCTAAATTAAGTGGCTGCGGCTTAAATACATATTTAATATATATGATATATAATATATAAATTATGTGGCTGTGGCTTAAATATATATATATATATATATATATATATATATATATATATATATATATATACTACTTTTTATTTTATGTGTATAAAAGTTTTGCCTGCAGGTATGTAAGTGCACTTGTGTTGTGTAATACTCATGGAGACCAGAAGATGGCGTCAGACCTCCTGTACCATGTTGGTGTAGGTAACTAAATCCTGACTTATTGGAAGAGCAGCCAGTGCTATTAAACCACTGGGACATCACTCCAGCCCTCAGCATGACTTTCCTTTGAGAATTGCTTTGGCTATTTGGGTTCTTTTGTGCTCCATGTGAATTTTAAGATTTCTTTCTCAAGTTATTTGAATGATAACATTGGGATTTTCATTGGGTGTTCATTGAATCTGTAGATTGCTACCAGTAACAGCTATTATCCATAATGCTACTTATCCATGAGCATAGTAAGTCTTTCTCTATCTTCTAGTGACTTCTTTGCTTTAGTCACTAAATATCTTTGAGTTTTCATGTAGAAATTTTTCATCTCCTTGATTTAATTAATTTGTAGGGTTCTTAATTTATTTTATTTGAGCTATTCAGAATGGGATTATTTTTCCTTGCCTTCTTCTCATTAATTCATTATTGGCATACAGAAAAGTTTCGTATTTTTAGATGCTGATTTTGTGTTCTTTTAGTTGCTGAAAACATTTGTGAGGTCCGAAAGTTTTCTATTGAAATTTTTAGAGACTTTGAAGTATAGAATCATAGAATCAATTTGTCTATAAATAGGGCAATTTGCTTTCTTCCATTTTTCATTGTATTCCTTTTATTTCTGTTCCCATCTTATTGAATAGAATGTATAAAAGTTGACATTCTTGTTTTGTTTCAGATTTTAGAGGAAATGCTGTTTGATTTTCTGAATTAAGTGCAATGTTGCTTATAGGTTTGTTGCATAGAATATTAACTGAGATTTTTCTCCATCTACTCAGCTTTCCTCCTGGGTTTTTATAATTAAGGAATGTTGTACCTTTTCAAAACATTTTCTACAAATTTTAAGGTAATCATGTGATTCCTATCCTTAAACCTATTTATGTGCTATGGTACATCTATTAATTTAAGTAAGTTGCATCTAACTCACTTAAATTAATATATGTAACATAACACTTTTAAAAATGAGAAAACATCATGGTATATTATCCACCTAATAAGGCCTTGAATTAAGTTTGCCAGATTTGTTTTTATTTGTTCTTTGGCAATTTAATATGTATATAATGCCTTCTTTTTTTCCCCCTCAAGCCCCTAATCTCCTATATCTCTCCTAATCATGTTAGTTTTCCTATTCCCTACTGTTTATTTCCACAATCAACCCTTTTTGTTTTGTTTTGTTTTGTTTTGGGATGTATGGTTTTCACCAGTATAACCTGTGAAGTCATTGATTAGAAATATCAGTTGAGCAGGGCATGGTGGCGCATGCCTTTAGTCCTAGCACTTGGGAGGCAGAGGCAGGTGGATCTTTGTGAGCTCAAGGCCAGCCTGGTCTACAGAGTGAGTTCCAGTACAGGGAGGAAAGACCAAAAAAGAAAAAAAAAAGAAATATCAGTTGAAGCCTGGTGGACTCAGCACTAAACCATCATTCATTCAAAGCATCATTAGAAGCTACAGTTCTCTTCATTCAAGATGTTCATTGCAAACAGAAGCTTTTCTTATTCAGGAAGAGATGAACAGTTATCTATGGGTACACACATGAAAATTTACATTGAAGTTTGGTGCCTTATCAATTTACCTGAAGCATAGCTGTGAGATGTCCTCTAAGATCTATGAACTCCCCAATCATGAGTTTTTGAGGAGGTTTACAATATCAATCATCTGTTCCATTGTGGAGAGGGTGGTTCTTCCCATAATAGTCATGCCAATATTCCACCAGTGGGCATATCTCTATGTGTAAGTTGTTAGCCAAAAATGAGAATTTTTGTGCCAATATTCATCAGGAGTAATGGTCTATGATTGTTTTCTTTTTCGTGTTCTTATCCAGATTTTGATATCAAGGTAAAAATGATATTCAAGGGTGTGTTGGTCTTCCTTCTCTATTTTATGGAGCAGTTTGAGGAGTGGAACATTGGTAGTTATTTATTTATTTATTTATTTATTTATTTATTTATGTTCTTTTTTGAGACAGGGTCCCCCTGTAGTCCCCACTGGCCTGAAACTCACTCTGCAGATCAGTCTGGCCTTGAACTTGCAGAGATCCACCTGCCTCTGCCAAGTGCTAGGATTAAAGGACTGAACTCTTATTTTTAAAGGTTTGGTGGAGTGCAGATGTGAATCTGACTGTTCCTGACTTTTTTTGTTGAGTAATTTACTACTGCTTCAATCTCATTGATTTTCATGGATTTGTTCAAATTGCTTAAATCTTGATATAGTTTTGGGATGTGGCATATGTCATAATTTTGTCATATCTGTCTAGAATTGTATCAATTTCTCATCGACTATCTAGCTTTTTTGGAATTTTTCAAAATATATTCTAATGATGCTCTGGAATCATTGACATGAAGAAATGTCTAGTTTTTCATGTCTGATTTTACTAATTTGGGTCTCGTCTTTTCATTAGGTGCTTATTCATTTCATTAATTTCTGCCCTTAATTATTATTTCTTCTTTTCCACTGGTTTAGGGTTTAGATTGGCCTTGATTCTATTGAATCCTGTATTGCATCATTTGCATATTTTTGGATAGCTTTCTGAATTTTTAAATATATTTATAGACATAAAATTTTATGTTAGGAATTGTCTTAAACACATTCCAAATTTTTGAAAGCTGTGTATTAATTTTCATTTATTTTTGGAATTTTTTTAATTCTTTACTTTATATCTTTAGTTCTTCACTGAATTGTGTCTACAGAATTTTAGTAGTACAGCAATCTAGTTTTTATTATATTTCTATCTAATAAGATCTAAGACATTTGTTTGATTATTTATTAATTTGCAAGATTTAATATGTAGTCTATAATGTGATTTATTGGATTCCATGGGCTATTAAGAAGAATGAACTTTGTATAGTATATCTGCTATCTCTGGGTCTATTTGTTCAAGGTATGATTTTATTTGAGGATCTCTTGTTTATTTTACATTTAGGTAGCCCATCTTGAGAGATGAAAGCAGGATATTTACAACTTCTACTATTATTATATCACAAAGTTGAAAGTTCTAATAATTGCTGCATGTAATTATTTAAAATTGTTAATAACTGTTTGATTAATTGTCACTCTAATAATTTTATACTGGTCTTCTTTATATCTTCAAATTAATTTTTGTTTGAAGACTGAAAATAAATGAAAAAGTAAAATTGTTATGCCAGGATTTTTAATATTGGTCTTCACTTAGCTTATCTCTATTCTCTGATTGTCAATCTTGGTTTTTCTTTACTAATAAAGTGTTTTTCATCAAGGCAACAAAATAGTTGGATAGTTTATTTTTTAACCCAGTTATCAAGTTTCTGTTTTTTATTTATGAATAGAATTATTATTTAGAGGTTACTATTCCCTGTTTTTAGTAGGTTAATTAGATGTTGGGTTATTACTTTTTTTTACATTTTCCTGTATTACTATTAGTGATTTTCTGGATGACTCTGTTGGAAATTATGGATTATATCTTACCTTTAAATCATATATTCCATGCAATTTGTTTTATCTTGCATTCTCACAATTGAGACTGTATTCCTCTGTGTATTGACATCCTTTAATATTTTCTGCACTTCTGGTTTGGTAGTTGTATTAGTGACTTTTCTGTTGTTGTGATTACCACAACGACTAAGGGAACTTATAAAAGGTAAAGTTTATTTGAGCTTACAGTGAACAGTTCCAGGGCAATTAGAGTCCATCATGGCAGGGAGGCATGGTGGTTGGTGGTGCCAGAGCAGGAACAGAAAGCAGAGCTTCACATCTTCAAGGAGGCTCAGGAAGCAGAGAGATTAAGTGGATATTGGCTAGGATTTTGAACTGTCTAATGCCAGCTCCAGTGATGTGCTTCCTCCAGCATAGCCACAACTTCTAAGATGTCTATAAAAGTACCACCAACTGGGAACAAAATGTACAAATATTTGGAGCTTATGGGGGACATTCTCATTAAAACCACCACAGTAGTCATTAACTGCCTTAGTTTATATATGTCATGAAATGTCTTTATTTCTCCATCAGTTTTAAATTAGTTTTTTCTGGTTTTTTTTTTTTTTTTTTTTTGTCTTTTTGAGACAGGGTCTCCCTGTAGCTCTGGCTGTCCTGGAACTCACTCTGTAGACCAGGCTGGCCTGGAACTCACAGAGATCCGCGTGCCTCTACCTCCCAAGTGCTAGGATTAAAGGCGTACGACACCACGCCCGGTGTCGGCATTTATTTATTTCTGTTTGTATATCAATGTACTGTCTTCATTCAAGTTTGTGCACCGGTGTTGTGCAATTCCCTGGAGGTCAGAAGAGGGTGTCGGATTCCCCTGGAACTGGAGTTCTCCTGGAATTGGAGTTTCAGACATTTCTAGGCCGCCATGTGGGTGCTGGGGATCGAACCCGGGTCTTCTGAAATAACAACACTGGTTGGCAGTTATTTTCTTTCAAGTTTTGAAATATATTGTTTCATGATTTTCTAGCTTTTAGGGCTGCTGACAGGACATATGATGTCTATGTTTCCGGTCTTTTAAACTAAATTGAATTTTTTTCTTAATGCTTTTAATATAATTGTCTTGTTTGTGATTTGGCATTCTGACTATAAAATATCATGGAGAATTTCTCAGGTCATGTCTTTTGGGGTTCTAACTGCATCTTAGAGCATGTTTAAATGTTTATTTACCCAAGTTCACTCAACTACTTGCCTTGGGAAGGGTTAATGCTGACTCTTAATTGATAACTTATAGAACTCTTACAAGATCAAGCTATAGTCTCCTGAGAGACCTGACGTGGAGTTATTTCTCTGGTTGGTTTTCCTTCTTTTTTTTAACTCTCTTTACTCCTACTGTTCCCTCCCCACACCTTGGGAATTTGTAATCACTTACTACAATTTATTGTCTTGGGTTCATTTCTGGCAAAGCCAATTTGGCAATCTAATTATTGGCTATAAGAAAAAAATGTATATATTCAATGAATTAATAAAAAAGACATTTATTGAGAAGTTATGGATGCCAGGAAGTAGAGAAGAAATGTTGGACATATTAGAGTTTATGTCTTTTTATTTTTATCAGATACACAATATACTTATGGATATAGTTATCAAATGCAAATCATAATTAAAATGGGAAAGAAATGTTTGCAATGCTATATATGAAAGTAAAATATGGGAGAGAAAACTGGATTAGATAGAGAAAACATGCATGAGGAAAGGAGATTAAGTATTTGGAGAGATGGCTCAGCTGTTAAGAGTACTAGGTGGCTTTGCAGAGGATCCCAGCACCAAAATGGTGGTTAACAACAGTCTGTAACTCCAGGCCTAGGGGATTTGACAGTCTCTACTGGCTTCAGCAGCACTTCACATAAATTCATGCAGGCAATACAATAATAGACACAAAGTAATAATAATAATAATAATCTGTGAAAATAAAAATAAATTAATAAAATATTTAAAAAGAAATGATGTTGAAACTGTGTCATGGTGAGTAGGAGAAAATGTGTGAGTGCAATGAGGTTGCTTCCTTAAAAGAGAGAGAAGTCACTGATAGAGGCCAGGGAGTAAGGAGGAAAGTCAAGAAATCCATGTGTAATGAGTAACAACAAAGTATAAAATCAAAGGAGGTAGGTAGTGAGAAATAATATATGTTCTTACATCCCATCAAAAATTTCAAATTCATAATAAATCAGTGGAAATCTCAAAGAGATTTAGCAAGGGAGGGAATAAGACATTCACATTTCAAAACACACCACCTGACCCAGCCACACCACTCCTGGGTATATATCCAAAAGACTCATCCTACTGCAAAGATACTTACACATCTATGTTTATTGTAGCTCTCTTCACAATAGCAAAGAGCTGGAACCACCCAAATACTCCTCAACTGGCAAGCAGATAACAAAAATGTGGTACATCTACACAATGGAGTTCTATGCAGTGGAAACAAAAGAGGACATCATGAATTTTGCAGGTAAACAGATGGAACTTGAAGCCATTATGCTAAGTGAAGTAACACAGTCCCATAAAACCATCGGGGAATGGTTTCCCTCATTTGTGGATGCCAGCACCAAATCCCCCAGCTGAAAGGTAAGCTGAGTGTCATTATTGTTATACTTTCTTTTTATCTGAAAGCAACTATGCCGTTATAATGTGAATCTTTTAATGTGCCCTAGAATTAACTTACCACTTATTTGCAGACATTGTAATTGCTGTATACAGGTAGAAGGTATGTGTATCTTAGAATAATATAAAATTAAAGAAGAAAATGTGAATTCCTAAACGTATTTCAAAATTAACACATAGTTTATTTCTAAAGGACATAATTCTGGTACATATGTGGCCTTTATATAGGCATATTTTGGAGCAATACAAATGGGAGGGAAGAACAACAACTTAAGGAATTGATCAAAGAACTGATTGATACAGTTAAATTTACCCCAAAACAATAAACCTCTGCAGAGAAAAACTTTAAAAAGACTGAGAGAAAGATGCAGGACATGTATGCAGAATGTGTGGTGGGGGGGGAGGCAGCAAACAGTATGTCTAAATTGAACTGAAAAAAATGATGTATCAAACTCACAAAACATCAATAAAAATACCAACAACAAACAACTGGAGAAGGAGACCTTACCAACTTCCCATTTTTTTATTTAATTATTTAATTAAATTAAAAATTTAATTAAAATAAATAAAATACCTGAGATCAAAACTAACCAAAGACACCAAAGATCTCTACAACAGAAACTTTAAGCCCCTGAAGAATGAGATTGAAGATGACATCATGCTCATGGCTTAGAAAAAATAATAAAGTGAAAATGTCCATCTACCCAAATTAATATGCAATGCAATTTCAATTAAAATCCCCAAGAGTTTCTTCACAGACTAGGGAAAAAAACCCGTAAATTAATATGGAAAAACAAAAGACCCTGAATAGTTAAAGCAGCACTGAGTGAAAAATGCAATTCTGGGGGGATCACCTTACAGGATTTCAAGCTATATTATAGGGGTATATTAAAAAAGACAGCCTGGTACTGACACAAAAACAGACCCATTGCCAATAGAGCAAAGCTGAAACTCCAGAGTTGATCTCATACAATTTCAGCCACCTCATATTCCATAAAGGGGCCAAAAAAAGCTCATTGGAGGAAAGGTAACATCAGCAAATTGTGCTGGCAAAACTGGATCACCATTTGTAAAAGAACAAAATTAAACCCCTTTCTCTAACCCTTTACTAAAATCAACTCCAAGTGTATCAAAGTCCTCAATGTGAAACCTGAAACTTTGAAGGTGATAGAAGAAAATCTTGGTAACAATCTACAAGACATAGAAGTAGGAAAAGACTTTTTATAAATCAAACAGCAGCTGTGAAGGAAATAAGGTCAACAGCTGACAAGTGGGACCTCACCAAACTCAAAAGCTTCTGTATGGGGAAAGAAACAAAAAGGAAGTGGAAAGAAAACCCACAGAGTGGGAGAAAACCTTCACCAGTGATATATCTGACAGAGCATTAACAGTGAGAATATATAAACTACTAAAAAAACAAAAATGTAAGTAAACAAATGACTCACTCAAAAGATGGAGTAAAGAGCTGTACAGATATTTCACCAGTGAGGAAGTAAAGATGGCTGAGAAACATCTTAAAGAGTGTTCAACATCATTTATAATTAAGGAAATGCAAATTAAAATCATTCTAAGATATCATCTCACTCTGATAAGACTGGCTAAGATCAAGAAAACAAAAGATACCAAGTGCTGGAGAGGTTGTGGGAAAAGGGGAATACTTATCCACTGCTGGTGGGAATGTAAACTCATACAACCACTGTGGAAAGCAGTGTAGAGAACACTTAAAGACTCAAAATGAGCCTACATCTGATCCAGCCATACTACTCCTGGTTACATACCCACAAGACTCATCCTACCATAGAGATACATGCACAGCTATGTTTATTGCAGCTCTCTTCATAATAGTGAAGAGCTGGAAACAACCCAAATGCTCCTCAACAGACGAGTGGATAACAAAAATGTGGGACATCTACACAGTGGAGTTCTATGCAGTGGTAAAGAAAGATTACAACATGAACTTTGCAGGTAAATGGATGGAACTTGAAGCAATTATGCTAAGTGAAGTAACAGAGCCACCACTCCAAAAAAAAAAAAAAAAAAAAAAAGGAATAACTAGGATAATAAAGACCATACAAAAAAAAAGGAGAATAAAGAGAGATGGAAATGTTTCCATTGCTATAGCGCACAAATCCCCAAATTGAAAGACAGCTAGCCACATCGTTATTAATTTATTTCTATCTGAAAGCAACTTGATATTAAAATGTGAATCTCTTAATGGGCCCTAGATTTGACTTAACACTTATTTTCAGACATGGTAATTAACATATATGTGCAGAAGGTATATATTCATATTTTAGAGTAACATAAAATTAAAGGGAAAAATGGGAATTCCTAAACACATTGCAATATTTTTGACACAGCACAATATTAACATATAGTTTATTCCCAAATGACAATTCTGATACTTAGATGATGTTTATATAAGCTTATTTCAGAGCAATACAAATGGGAGGGAGCAACAACATCATAAAGCCGGGGACAAAGAATGGATTGGTACAGTTAAATGCTGCCCAAAACAATAAAATTCTGCAGAGAAAAACTAAAAGACTGAGAGAAAAGATGCAGAACGTTATAGCGAGAATGCATCAACTGGGGGGGGGTGGGGGAAGAAAAGGGAAATATGTCTAAAGTAACTGAAAAATGATGTAGAAATAGCCAAAAGGGCGAGAGAGATGGCCTAGCGGTTAAGAGCTCCGACCGCTCTTACAGAGGACCCGGGTTCGACCCCAGCACCCACATGGCGCCGAAAACCGCTGAAACTCCAATTCCAGGAGAACTCCAGTCCAGGGGAATCCGAGACCTCTTCTGACCCTCTGCGGCATTGCACGACACGGGTGCACAAACCTGCATGCAGACAGTACATTCATACACATACAGAAATAATAAAATTAATAAAAAAAATAAAAAAAAAGAAATATGCAAAAAAAAAAAAAAAAAAAAAAAAAAATGAAAGAAAACACTCTTCTGGGTAGAATGTCCAGGTTTCCAGGTTAAGCTAGAGGGTAGCAAATGTAGGTGGCCTTTTTACGGGTCTAGGTAGAGCTTAACAACAATCTTGGCTTTGGCTGACAGAGAACAATAAAGTGTGGCTTAAAACACATTCTGACTAGAGGTAAGTGAAGAACTGGAAATGGAAATAATAGACCAGGAAATGTGAAAAATCACACTTCCTTTTCTATGAAATAGATTTAAAAGTTCATGTTATGGCAAAGACAGGAATCTTAAGACAACAGGCTAAGAGAGCCTAGTCATCACTCAGAGGTGCAATGACACATGTTTGTTGTATCCAGCATGTAATTTCAATGTCACCATCATGAAACACCTTCAATGTCTGTATAAATTTAAAACCTGAACACAGTGGTTTTTATGAATTACTTGAACTATTCAATTTGGTTTTTTTTTATATATTCTTTTTTTTTTTTTAATATATATTCTTTTTTTTTTTTTTTTTTTTTTTTTTTTTGTCATTTTGAGAGACGGTCTCCCTATAGTCCCAGCTGGCCTGGAACTCACTCTGTAGACCAGGCTGGCCTGGAACTCACAGAGATCCACTTGCCTCTGCCTCCCAAGTTCTAGGATTAAAAGCGTGCCCAAACACACCTGGCTTAAAGATGGGTCTTAGCCTCCATGTGGGTGCTGGGAATCGAACCCTGGGTCCTCTGCAAGAGCATTCTGTGCTCTTAACTGCTGAGCCATCTCTCCAGACTGGTTTCAATATTCTTATATCAGCTTTCATTTCAAATGCAAAAACATTACATGTTCTGTATCTCCTAGGAAACGGAAATACCCATGATGACTTTCTGAAAAAGACTGTAGGACAAAGACAGAAGGAAAGAAAAGGATGCAAAGAGAAAACAAAGAATGATAAAGTGAGAACAATTGAAAGGAGACCGAAAGGAAGAAAGAAGTTAAGAGAAGGACCTTTTACTTTCAAAGATGTATTGAGTCTGATTTGTGTTCTCCAAATGCTCTTGCTTGTTGGTAGATCCTCTGGAGCCTAGTCAACCTACCCAGCATTGTAGCCATAAGGAAAACTGACTCTCCGTCTCCTAGCAGCTATCAGTTATTCCCTATCTATGCTGGGTTTCTGTCTGACCTGGGCTTGTGCAGGTCTTGTGTGTGCTGTAACAAGTGCCCTGGGTTCGTATATATAATTGTCCTGCCGTTTCTGGAGGACTTGGATTGCTGGGGAGTAAGGAGGTGTGCATGGCTCTGAGAGAAGATGGGCTGAAAACGGATATGAATACAACAAAAATACATTGTACAAAATTCTCAATGAAGAAATAAAATGTCATTAAAGAAAGGATGAAATACACAAATCATCAATAAAAGTTTTTTTTTAAAGAAAGGATGGAAGAAAAACAAGAATAAAAGATAATATTGAGAATATTTGTTACCTGTTGCAGTGATGCAGTCAGTTTCTGTCTCTCACCCAGGTCCTTTACCTGTTTTAATGAAAACAAATGTGGTATACTGAATGAATCCTGCCTATGTTGTGTAAACATCTATTTTTCAACTCAGGGTTGAGATTTTTAATTGGGTGTATTGTCCTTTTAAAATCTGTTAAATGATATTTTTGTGCTTGTAAATTTGAATTAAGTTTAGTCTGTTCTATTTTTATAAGAAAATACCTTATTATTCTTATAAACCATAAAATGAGACAAAAGAATGTGCATCCATAAACTAGACATTTCCAGTAAATTTAAGTGATTTCTAGTATCTCAAGAGAATGTCCAAGGAAAAATTTAAAGGGGGGCTAATCAAAGGCTTCCCTCTGTGAGCTAGAGCAATAGCACACCTAGAGTAAATACAACAGGAACTCTCTTCCGGGTTGGCCCTGCAGTGCAGGTTTTGTTGAATGATGTGAAGAACCCTTGGCATGGCGTTATAATTGAAACGTTGTTGTGTGTTACAAGATTCCATTTTGATCTCCCCTCCATAATAGCCATTCTTTAATCTTTTTGCCTCTGTTGCCTCATTTTGCCTTCTCTGAATATTATGCATGCTGAATACCATTATTGCTTTTGGTTATTAACTAGAAATGGATTTGGAAAAAGTAATTTTGTGCAGGCTTGATGTAGCAGAATAAGCTGTCAAACATCATAGCAGGTGACAGCGCGCTGCCCTTCTGTGGCGCTGCGGCACAGTGTGTGTTATAGCTGGAAGGTTATAGGTAATCAGAGAGGATTACGGACGGCAGCTTTATTAAATATCTGTGGAGGTCTACTGTGGCTGAGGCCAGATAATATGAGCTTCCAATATGAAAACAGGAAATTATTAATAAACTGGATTGGCTGTTCTGAATGCCCTTGCAAAAGTTTATCTAATTTTATTTTCTAGGGAGATGAATGTCAAGTATTAGATTTATTATTACTTAAGGTGTAGGCCTTTTATTCTTTGAAGTGATTCTCTTTTAATTTGTTATATTTCCCTGGATGTTTGATGATATTAACATTGTTTAAAGCAAAATGTTTCCACTCTCATTTTCTAGTAAGTAAATTTTGACAGCTCAGAATACAGCAGATTTTATGTGTTTTTCTTTCTGATAGTACATGATAAAGCAGCGCTTGCTGAGAGATTTAGATCAGCATATAAGCTAGCATGGTGCTTTTCTACATTCTAATAAATCATCCTCATCAAATGACATCAGTGGTTAATATTTCAAAATTTCTGTTCAATTTTCCCAATGCTAAAAATTTGTCCTGGTTATCCCACAAAAAGAATGTGTGCCTTTATTGAATAAGAAACTGATTTATGTCTTCATTGCACCAAAACAACAAAGTAAAGCATGCTAAAAACTTCTACAACCATCTTCCATGTGCTTTTCTGTTCTCCAAGAGAGCAGTAATACTGCACCTTGAGTTTAACATTGTGAAGTTTGACAAGCACTGAAATTAAAAAGGAAGTGTAAATTTTACTAATCAAAACATCTGTACTGTGCAGCCATTTACATTTTCCTATCAAGACATGAGAGAAATGTTAATTTTAGACGACTCTTTTTATGACCTATAATTACTGTCATTAAGAAAGCTCAGGAGACTCACAGGGAGCTTTGACTGAAATACAGTTTGACATGTTCTATAATTAATGCTGAATTAACGTGCTACATGAAGTGGCTAGAAAAAAAAAAAGATTTCCTTTTCTCAAAGAGAAGTCAAAGAAATTGTGTTACAGGAATGCCCGCCAGCACTGCAGTGCTTCAACTTCTATCATTGAGCCTGTGAAGAAGTGACTTCACAAGTGTTTCATGTCACTATTAAAACTTCCCTTTGGTATCAGTTGGAGGAGCAGGTGTAGATACAAGCACAGATCCATGTTCCCATGGTCTTTCTTTCATAACCTATATTATAAGTTAATTAATACTTGAAAGTCATTACCCTTTTTGACAGCCTAAGAAAACTCACAATGACTAAAACATTGATCATAAAATATGTAATGTTGGGGCTAGAGAGATGGCCTAGTGGTTAAGAGCGCCAACCGCTCTTACAGAGGACCCGGGTTCAATCGCCAGCACCCACATGGCGGCCGAGAACCGTCTGAAACTCCAGTTCCAGAGGAATCCGACACCCTCTTCTGACCTCCGCGGCATTGCACGACACAGGTGCACAGACTTGCATGCAGACAGTACATTCATACACATACAGAAATAAATAAATTAAAAAAATTAATGTTTGTTTTTTCCTAGTATTGTAATCTTTTCTTTTTTTAATTTAATTTTTATTGATGCTTTGTGCATTTCGTACATCATTTTCCAATTCAGATCAGGCATATTTCCCTTTCCCTTCCCCCCCACTCCCACCCCATCCCAGATCATGTTTTCTGCCGTAACTGTCTTGCGTCTTTCTCAGTTTTTTTTTTTTTCATTTTTTAGCTATAAGTGATAATCCATGAATACAGGCATCCTTCGTGCAAAACCAATCTGCAGGCTGTTGTGCCCAAACCCTCAAAGCCCACCATACCAGTAGGGGGGTGGACAGGTTGTTTGTTCAATCAAGTTGATCAAATGAGTGTCCAGTCTATATTCTGAGTTTCACCATTAACCCCAATCGAGCCTTTACATTCTACCAACGGACCCTCTTCCGCAAGATTGTTCCCTAGGCTTAGAAAAGGGGCACAGGTGACTGAGAAGCTAAAACAGTCCCCTCTCCTGGAGCTGTTGACTTTGGACTCTGCGTCAATTCTGGCTGTTTCCTTTCATGGGCTGACAGTTTGTCCAGGAGTAACCTTTGATCCACTGATGAAGCACAAGCAATTAGATATATAGGTATTTAAGCAGCACTAATAGTTATGGCTGTAGGTTACTTTGGCATAGACACATATGTTTGGATGATATGTTAATCATGATTAGACATTTTTTCCGCCCCTGTTAAATATGACAGGGTCTTACTGTGGCTTTATAACATCTCCTAACCTGTAAGGATGTAAGCTGTGGCATCAGCCATGGGTTATTCCTCCAAGGAGAGAGCCAATAGCCAATTAGATTTGGGGAGTACAGATAATTGTTTATTCTTTTTGAGAATGTAGTTCATTGAGGTAAAGGAATCTTATCTTTCTTCTTTTGGTGTTTAGTACCTTGGAAAGTTATTGTTCATGATATGGAATTGGTATCCAATACATATTTGATTGGTTAGAGAATGTACAATTTTGAGAGATTTTCATATTATGTTACTATAATGTTCAATTTTCTTTCTATTTAAAAAAATGGTAAGCATTATGGCAAGGAGCCCTTAGCAAGACATTCCTAGCATGTAGAATTTTGTGATTTTGATTGAAAAAAATATAAACAATTTTTAAGCATAATCATTTGGACAAAAGTTTCATTTTGGTAGACTGCTAATGTTGGACTACCCAGGCTGTGTCATGGAGGCCACTGCAGGAAGATCAAGACAGGACACACGCTTGCTGGACCTCATTTGGGTGACCATGGAGGGGACCCCAGTGTGGAGCACAGGGCAGGATTGATGGTTGTTTGGGTTTGCCAAGGAGAAAGCCTTCAAGCACTTCCTTGGGGAAAACAAATGACATTTTTTTGGTAAAAAAAAAAAAAAAAAAAAAAAAAAAAGGAAAGAAAGAAAAAAGAAAGAAAAGAAATCCTCCAACTCAGGTGATTGTGTGTGTGTGGTGTGTGTTGTGTGTGGTGTGTGTGCTGTGTTGTGTGTGTGTGTATGCAATACAAGTTGGAGGAAAAAATGGAATTTCCCATGTTAAAGCATCACAGTATTTTTAATGTTTCTTTGGCATCACAACTTTAATTTGTTATTTTCATGGTATGTGTACTCTAAAGTTCAACTTAAAATAAAATTTAAAAAAAAGATATAGAATGCTTACAAAAATAGAAAGTCTGTGGTAAATCCTGCCCCCCAAAGTTGCATTTATACCTGGATTCTGAGTGTGTCCCAGATGTCTGTGCATTAAAATCATCATCTGCAGCTGGAGCTGGGAGATGGTAAAGTCTTAAAAAGCAAAGCGTGGCATATCAAGTAACTAAGAGCATGATGCACCCAAATGTGGATGTGGGACCATGGGACCTGCTTCTTTTTTCATTGTTTTTATCTTACTTCCACGATGTGTGGGAAATTGAGTTCAAATCTTTGGTTTTGGCTAATCCAGAGAGAAGTGAGGAAAGATAATACAGCAAACACAATGATTAAAATTAAATAAAGCTGAACATACTATGTAACTGATTTTTTTTTCTTTTGGTTATTTTGAAACAGGGTCTCACTATGTATCCCAGTCTTGAAGGGACTCATTTGGTAGCCCAGGCTGTGTCTGTCTAGCAAGTGTTCAGATTAAATATATGCCATCATACGTATCTATGATAGATTTTTGCAGACAATTTTGTCCACATTTTTCCTTTCTGAGAAACAGTAAGATGAGTGTCTTATATTCATCTCCTTTTTGTTTAGGGACTATGGTTCAGCTGCACACGAGTCTGAGGAAGTCTCTTATAAGATGTAGTTTCAAGTGTGAATTTGACTGAGTTTAGGTATGCCCAGAAAGTGGACAAACCACTTTTGTTTCTGGGTTGTCTGAAGAAATTTCTAGAAGAGTTTACCATGTGGTTTACGAAAGAAGATTCACCAGTCTCATTGTGAATGGTCATTATACCATCAGTTCAAAGCTTGGAGAGGTAAAGAGGAGAGAACAGGCAGGCCTGCTAGGGCACACCATGAAGTCCAGCACTTGGGTGGTACAGGCAGGCAGATGTCTGCAAGTGGGCAGCCAGTCTGGCCTACATAGCTACATAGCAAGTTGAAGATCAGCAGGGTCTACACAGTGAGACCCTGTCACACAAAATGAAACAGAAAGATGTTTTTCATGTGGCTAGAGAGATTACCCAGTTAAGAGTACTGGCTTGGATTCCCAGTATCCAAGTCGTGGCTAACAACTCTTCTTAACTCTTATTTCAGGGTACACAACGTAACCAGGGCATTGCACGTATGGATACATTCAGGCAAAACACTCATACATGTAAAATAAATGAAATTAAAAAAAATAAACGAAGGGGCATGGATGAACTACTTTTCCTTCTGTTTCATGCCTATTAGCTCTGGATTGAACACTACTTTTTAGAGGAAAGGGGGATGACAAATGTGGCAAGCCATCCCTGATTCTATATAAGTGGATAGATAACAGTTACCGGGGAGACTGTGTTGGGTACCCCTGAAGGATGTCTGGAGAACTCCAGGGGTGCAGCTTGTATGTCATAATGCACACTCATGTGGACTTATAATATGGCAGCTGCCCGAGTCTCCCTTGTTCTTCTAAAGTAATCCCGAATCCATTTTCTTATAAGAAATCTCAGTACACTCATCTGGTCACCAAGGCTGGCTTGGGTGGGATAATTTCTTTGGTAGGTTATTGAATATTTATCTAAGGTACAGCTATTTTCTCATGACTTTCCAGATAATGTCACACAATATTTTCTTTGTAACTGGATTATTCATATTCTTCCATTAGACATGTGGTCTCTTGATTCTTAGGCCTTCAGACTCACACTGAATTCCCACCCTGGTTTCTCTGGCATTTCAGCTTTCGGATGACACAGTTCAAGATTATGCAACCTCCACAGTTAAGTGAGTCATGTCCCATTACAAATTTCCTCTTCTATTTCTTTCTGTAAATCTAAGGTACCCCATTTCTCTGGAGAACCCTAAGTAATACACAGGAGGGATTAAGGTAAAGGATGCAGTGCTCTCAACTTGGAGCCCAGACAATGGGACTATTCATGTTCATGTCTCCTCAGAAGTGCCTATGATATCCCTCTCACACCTGCCTAGCCCCACCTCACTCTCGCTCTTTTTCTCACTCTTCTCACTCTACCACTCTCTACCATCCTCACTGTCTCTCTCTCTTGCTCCCTCACTCTCTACCTAGAAAACATAGTCCAAGAGCCACAAAACTCATCAGTAAACTTTTGGTAATACTTTTCATTTCAAATGCATTGTCTTCTTATCTGGACAGAGTCTTTGGTTTTGCCATTGTTTCAACTTAATTTCAGGAGGTATGAAAGAGGAGACTTAGGCTGGCCAATATTCTGCAGCCAGACTTAAACACATGTCCAAGTTTCAGTGCAGTATAACTATTTCATCAAAGGAAATCTTACATGTGCAAAAAAAGGAAAATAAATTCGATCATTGAAGTAGGTTTGGGGCACTCTGAAACCAGATCTCTTTGTATCTCTCTAATTGCTTGCTCTCCAGAACAATTCTATGGAGCCAATTGAGAAATGTTAAAAAAGATTGAAGCAAAAATGTAGATAGAGGGCCAGGTATGGTGACACATGCTTTAGTCCTAGCACTCAGGAAGAAGAGGCAGGAAGATTTTTGTGAACTGGGGGACAGACATGTCTACATATGAGAGCTCCAGGATAGTTGGGATACAGTGAGTTCCTGTCTCAAAAGAAAGTACATCTAGGGAAGAATTTAAGAAAGAGTTAAGAGGACAATAAATATATTTTTACTCAGTAGGTGACCAAAGGACATATTGTTTCTTTGATAGTCTATTTGGGTGTAATTGTGTCGACAATGAATAGAAAATAAATAAACACCATTTTGTCAACTAAGAAGTAAAAGAACATGGTAGGAGCTGGAGAGATTGTTCAGTGGTTAAGAGCACTGGAACTCTTGCAGAGGACCTGGGTTCAAACCCAACATCCACATGGCAGCTAAGAACCATCTGCAACCCCAGTTCTGGGAGATGAGACACCCTCCTGGGCCTCTGAGGGCATTGCATGGTATAGATATACGGACACACAGGTAGGCTTAATTCTCATACACATAAAATAAAAATAACTCCCCAAAGAGCATGTCAGCCCTGCATCACTGGAACACAGACACATGGGTTCTCTGACTGGTCTTCCCTATAATCTGTTTTAGGAGGAACTAAATCACTTCAGAAATTTATTTTGTCAACACAATGGTGTAGCTATTGGGAAATATTCTACTAGCTATTTAGATAACTAATTAACATTCACTTTTTAAATATAGAGGTGGCTTTCTCACAGAAAAATGCAAAATGGATTGTGATTTTTAATATCTTTTTATTATTAATTTTTTCATATATCATTTCTCAATACAATTTAGTCATTTCCCTTTCCATGCCCCCCACCCCACCTACACTCTGCCAAACATGTCTTGCATCTTTTTCTGAGTCTTTCCAGAGATTTTTTCAAGGCAGAGGCTTATTGTTTTGGGGATAACTTCACTGTTTCAGTCAGTTGTTTTCCAGTTCTGTTGTTGTTGTTCTCTTCAACTTGTATTGCATATATACATATATATATATATATATATATATATACATATATATATGGTATATATATGTATATCCTTAATTGGATGATTTTCTCTTTAATTTTATGCATAAAACATGACTTCCTGATATAATAGCAGTCATATGAATTGCTTTTCCATGGGAAAATTATCATTCTGATATAGATGGCCATTTAGCATACATGTCAATATGGACCTTCAAACATCTGATGACCCACTGGATACTGTACCCTATGTTATTCTGTAGCTTCAGCACTCATTTTGGACCCTTGTGAAGCCTTTTTGGGCTATAAACCTAAATGTTCACAAATAAGAAAAATAAAGCTACTCTTTATTCATTCGGTCTCCATGTGTCTGAATTGAAGATTTTGCACTTCCTTCACTCATGCCACAAAACAGTAAGTGAAAAAAGACTTTACACAGCAAAAGAAAATGTTTTTAAGAATTTTTTTACAGTTTATTTTTGCTACTTTATGCATATGTGTGTTTTGCTGCATGTATGTTAAGGCCACCAATGTCATCCACTACCCATGGATGCCAGAACAGGGCAGCAGATCCCCCTGACACCGGAGTTATGGGTGATTGTTAGCTGCCATGTAGGTGCTCAGAACTGAACCCAGGTCTTCTACAAGAGCAGTCAGTGCTCATGACCACTAAACCGTCTCTCCGCCGTCAAAATAGCATAATTTAAACACTAACTTTTTTTCATGTGCCGGCGACATTATATTGGTTCAAAGACACAAAGTGGAAGCATGGGTGTGTCTCTCATCATCTTTCCCAGTGTCCCAGCACAGGTCTGGGTGATTTTGTACTATGCACACTTGTCTGAAATTTGCCAGTGACTTTAGCATTCAAATAAAGCCTGAGCTTCTTAGCACGGCTAATGCAACCTTTATATTCTGTGGCTGACCTATGAAGTATCATCTACTATCAATTTTTCTTTGTTGAATTTAAATTAATTTTTAATTAATTTTATTTTTATTGAATTTTTGTGATTGTTCACACAATATAATTTCATGGTATTTAGGTCCCCTCCTTTTTCCACCTGCCTCCCACCCAATTTAATGTACTTGAGCATACATAAATGTATATAACTAGATAGATAGATGAGAGAGAGATAGATAGACAGACAGACAGACAGACAGACAGGTAGAAGACAATGTGGGTTCATCCACTCGGACAACCAAGAGTCCCATCCCTTTAAGACATTTTCTTGCCCTCACCCAACAGCCATCAATTGTGGAAAGTTCCTCAGATTTGCTTGGCATTTCTTACCCACTTCCCAGGTATACACTGGAATTTTGTCTGCTAGAGGTTGCATAGGAATTGTGCATGCTGTCACCATAGCTATGCAATCATATGAGTAACAGACCAACTGTCAGAAGACTGCTTCCATGTGCTCGATCACCCTCTCTGGCTCTTACAATCTTTCTGCCTCCTATTTTGCAAAGATCCCTGGGCCTTGGGAGGCAGAGGTTTGAAAAAGGTGTCCTATTCAAGGATAAGTACTCTGGGGGCCTCTTGCTCTCTGCATATTGGCCAATTGTGAGTTTCTGTGTTAATCACTGTCTGCTGCATAATGAATCTTATCTGATGAGAGTTGAGAGATGCATTCATTCTATGTGTAGAGGTTGCATTGAAAATATATTACTTTGATTTAAGCATCTCAAAGACAGCTATTTTCTATATTTGAGCTGTTCTGCGACTCTATAATAGTCACTTTCTCTTGTGAAAAAAAGCTTCTCTGATGAAGGGTGAAAGGTACAACTCTGTGTAATTATGAGAATGAATATTTAGAATGAAGTAAAAAATTACATTGGTCTAGGGATTTGGTAAAAGAAGATTTTTCTCTGGGAACTATGACTGGTATATGTGTTTGACTATGTTTACAAATGAATTCCCTATCATTAGCCCTAGTTTCAATTAGACAACTGTTGATTACCCCCAAGATAAAAGTGCCACCACTGCACAAATAGTGATAGTTGCTGCTCTAATCATCATCACTTATTAGGCTTTATAGCTGGTTTCAACCATTGATTGATTTTCTCCCTTGACAAATTATATAATAATGACTTACAAATCACATCATGTTTTGTACTAATGAAAAAAATCTTCTCATTCTCTAGCCATAAACTAATAGGCAACATGTCTATGCTCAAATATACTATTTCCTTTTCAGCTTAGAAAAGTCTATTTTTCCTTTACAGCTTTATCAAGCATTTAATACTTCTGTCTGGTGTTTTATTTCATTTCACCTTATAGTTCAATACTAAATTCCTACAAATATAAAAGATATAAGTTTGTTTATAAATATTGCAACCCTTAATATTTTATATATATATATATATATATATATTGCACGTGCGCTTATATGGCAAGTTTGTCAGAATCTATATTAGTTAGCTTTCCTTTGCTGTGACAATATATGTAACAAAAACAACTTAAGGATGGGAAAGCCATGACAACAGAGAGATGAGGGACTGGGAGATTCACCTCTGCTGTCAGGAAGCAGAGAGAGAATAATTGGTCCTCAGTTCAACTTGAAATATCCTTTTGGTCAGTCTGAGATCCTAGTCTAGGGGATGCAGCTCTGCATATTAAAAGTCTTCCCCTTTCAGTTCAGTTTTTCTGAAAAATCTCCTAACACACATGCCCAGAATTGTGCCAACCAGGAGTTTCCAGATTCAGTCAATTTACAATGACAATTAACCACCATAACATATTTAATTTTACTTTTCCTAGAACTTATGGTAAAAAAAGACATTATGAACATGCCAACCTCATTTTGATAAAATATTTAATCAAATCTATAAAAGTCTTATTTTAAAACAAAGATAAAAATACAACTGGGATATTAGTATTTTATGTTAACTATTTAAACTATAGGCCATATTTTACAATTACAATGCATATAAATTTATAGTAATTAAACTGAATCTCAGCAGCCACAAGTGCCTAGTGGCTTCCATGTGTGCAAAGAAGGTCTTTTCAGGTGTGAGAGCCAGCCTTGGTTCATCACCTCTCTCCTCACATTCACCCTAATGATTGTGAGCTAAGAAGCATTTTTACATCTTAAATGGCTGAAAAAAAACCAGTCACTTATTTATTGCCACCTGATAATAACTTTTCTATATTCATAAAGTTTTATTAGTATACAACTATGCTAATAATTTCTATAATTTCTGTGCCAGATTTCTTTCTAAAATGAAGAATTTAAATTCGATATGAGAGATTGACTAGACTCAAAGCCTCAAAATATAGTTATTTTCAGGCCTTTATTGAAGGAAAGTTTGCCAGTCCATAGTTTGGAAGTTTGGTCTCCAGGGAGCATGATTACAGCTCAATTACTTTTCTCAGCATTCTGAACATCTAATATGTAAAAGGAACTCAGTAGTTTCAGCATAAGATATATTTTGCCAAATAAAGTAAATAACTATTTATTGAATGGAAATATAGTCTGTGTGAGAGAGCTTCAGTGGTCAACTTTACCCACCCAGGAAGAAGGAGTATCAGTTGGGGAATTTTCTCTATTGAACTTCCCTTTGAGCATGTGTGTGAGGAATTTTCTTGATTGTTGATTGATGTGGAGGGCAGAGCCCAAAATTTTTGGTGCCATCTCTGAGCAGGTAGTCCTTGCTTCTATCAGAAAGCAGGATGAGCACAGGCCGGAGGAGAAAGCCAAGAAGCGTCACAACTCCATGTTCTGTAGGTCGGTTCCCTGACCTCAGTTCTTGCCTTGACTTTCTTCCACGATGTAAGCTAAAGGGGAAATACATCCTTTCCTACCTAAGTTGGTTTTGATCAATGTTAAATCACAGTGCTAGAGAGCTGACAGAGCCCCTGAATTCAACTTATATCTTAGAATTCTTTCAGTAATGAGAACTTCATTAAATAGTAGTTAACAGACAAAAATCCCAACACAGAAGTGGGTAAGGAGCCCTCATCCTTACCTGATAAACTATCGGCAAAAGGAATCTGCTGGGGAAGGGAGAAGCAGTTCCCCTTAAGAGTGTGATGCTGGGTGTATTAACCAGAATCCAATGTATGAGCCCACACCAGTGGGCCTTTTTTGACACAAATTTGATTCGGTAGGACACACACAGACACAGACACACACACACACACACACACACACACACACATATATATATATATATATATATATGATAAAATATATAGAATATAAAGCAGTGGGGGGATAGTAAGCTGTAGTGTAGATATGGGAGTAGGTCTATATGTCTATATGTTATCCAAACACAATGTATGGCATTTTCAACTGTTCAATACAAATTAAAATAATAGCTAATAACACAGAATTTCCAGTTTAAATATACCTTAATTCAAGTTCTAGCCATGCCTTACCTGTGATCTTGGGTAGTTAACAAATCTCTTCTAAATTTCCTTATCTAGTATGTATAAACTATACTAAACCAATACGATTTTAATGCATGTTCATTTATTTTTAATACAGCTATCCAGTTTCTAGATTTATTTCTTTCAATAATTTTTGTCACCAATTTTGAAAGAATACTTAAATATGATTTATAAAATTTTATGCAAGCCGTTGTTCATTTTGGAGAATGATTGAACTATGCTCAATCTTAAAATGGCTAATTTAAAATTATTGGGGATCAAAGAAAATTAATAAACTATTATAAGTGCATCATTTATGTACTAAGTTCTTGGAAATTAAAAATATCTTCAAAGGGAAAAAGGCATTTGAGTATAAGGGAAATCAAAAAATGTCACTTAGAGAGACTGAACAGTTTTGAGATGTTGAAAAACACATTTAAATAATGTATTAGATAGCTTAAACGTTGGCCTATATAATATTTTGAAACATATGAATTTAAGATGATAATTTACATGATTATTTTAAAATGAATAATTTCAAACAATTTTAAATGAAAAATTATGTTATAAAATATTATTAATTTTAGCATCATAAAAAATTTCCATATCACATTGATCCATTTATTTCCCGTGTTGAAATGTTAATGTCCCTGAAAATAACTCTTTGGACAGTTATGTTTAATTTAGGCTTTATGAGTCCTCTGAGTGGAAAGAGGAAGAGCGCTGTGATTTTCTGGACATGGAGAATCGCTTGCCATGGCAAACTGGATATACGTTTGTGCTGCCTCCTGGGAATAGGGTTAAAAAAAAAAAAGTAGCTGGATCTATTCTGATGAAATGCCAAAGGCTCCATCTTCTTTGAAAATCAGTGGCCTTCGAGGGATCGTGAACCACTGAGGTAGAACAATCCTAATTCCTCTTTATCTCTCATCCACTGCCTTTGAAATCAACTGCAGCTTCGGACTTGGAAGCAGCACAAAGGGCAAGACTGGGAATAAAAATATGGCCCAGGATTTGTGATGCTCAAGTGATTCCGACTCATTTCTCCAATCACTGCAGCTCTAAGGCAGTCTAGACTTATCGCTGATGTATTGCAGTTCATAGTACTCTAATTCATTTTCCAGAAGTAATCCTGCCTAGCTTCCCCATTATTCTTCTAAAGAGAGTTTACAATTTGGTTTCATATGAAATAATTCATCATTTAGTTCATAATTCCTGATTTTATCAAATTATACAGATCCTGAGAGTGTCCAGGAATTCTTTGTGGATGAAATCAAGTTGTTAAAATGTCCTGCAAGGCTTAATGCTCACCTGTGATGTAGAAGAACTCTTCTATCCGAAGAAGCTTTTTCCATGCTCCTTTAAGCAGCTTCTGCAACTCTTAAGTTTCTTTCCAAACTAATCAAAAACAGCTAAAGAAGCAAAAGTTCTTTAGCTTCTTTTTCATCAGACAAGAAAATACTCTAATTTTTTTTTATGTGTAAGACATATGATATTTTGATGTGCTGGTGCACACCTAAAATTTTAGCCCTCAGGAGGCTGAGGCAGGAGTATTGTATGGTGTTCCGGGTCAGCCTTGGGTCAGTGAGTTTGAGACAAGCACGCCTGACTTACCTTACAATGTATAATTCTCTTACAAAGATAACAGAAAACAAAAGCTTCAGTGAATGATACCTCTTAAAAGTGATTCATAGCCAGGCATGGATGGTAGCACACACCTTAGATTCCTGCCCTCTGGAAGCAGAGGCAGGTGGAGCTCTGTGAGTTCCAGGCCAGCCAGGGCTACATAGTGGATGCTTAAAAAAAGGACCAAACATCTAAATACTTCAGCGTGCAGCACCTTAACACACACACACACGCACACACACACACACACACACACACACACACACACACACACTACGTAAAGGGCTGTAGAGCACTGGCTGCTCTTGCAGAGGAATGAGGCTCGGTCCTCAGCACATAGTGGCTAAGTTCTTTCCCACCTCAAGTTCCAGGGGCTATGACACCCTCTTCTGACCTCTGCAGGCAATGCATGACATGGGTGGAGTGATGTACATGTAAGCAGTATACTCATACCCAAGAAAAATAATAAATTCAAAAATATAAAACTGATTCAATGTTTACAATGCTCATTCAAATTTTTGAACTTATGATACATAGCAGTATGAAATTCCTTAGGGAAAAGGTGGTCTGTCTTTATTTGGTATTTACTAATATGTATTCATTATTATATGATGGCTTTTCATACTGTGATGGTTAATCCTGGGTGTCAACTTGACTGGATTTAAGAACAAATAAAAGAAAAAGGATCTTCGGATTGGACCACCTCAACCCTGATGGCCCACCCCAAATGTGGGCGTTATCTTCTGCTGGCAGGCAATATAAAAGGCCATGGCAGAGGGAGCTGGTCCTTTTTTTTTTTGCAGCTTGCCTCTCTCATCTGGTGAGTTTGTCTTGCTGCTGTGATCAACCTTTCGGATCCGAGCATGTACTGAGACTGGCAGATCTCCGTGGAATCCATCAGGCCTTCAGCATCAGATTGGGACTACGGAGACATCCAGCCTTGCAGACTGAGCAGTTTCCTGGATTCTCAGCCTCTCCAGTGCAGCGGCTCCTTGGGCTCTGTCAAGTGAGCAAATCAATAAATTGTGTATAGCTATATATTTGTCCTATTGATTCTGTTTCTTCAGAGAACCCTGACTAATACATGTATCAAATATAAAGTTTGAATTTTTAATTTTAAGAAAGCCCAGTAGAGGCTGGAGATATCAAATCATGTGGTACAGTTCTTACTCAGGATGTTTGAAGCCCTGAGTTTAATTCTCAGAAACATATATCAGGTGTGGCAGCATACACCTTTCACCCTAGCATGCAGCAATGAAAAGTCGGAGGATCAGAAGTTCAAACTGATTTTCAGATTCTTAGATACACCATGAGTTTGAAGCCACCATCAGCTACATGAGGCCCTAACTTAACTAATAAACCTCAGAAAATACTTTGTAACAATGGAATTTTACTGATAAAACTAGAGTGAATATATTGATAATGATGTTCTTCCCTGAATATCTAACACCTTCTAAGTTTTATTTTATGTAACAAAAGTAAGTTTTTGAAACATTTTTTGCAATAGACATATTACTAATATCAATAAGAAAATAACTCTATAGTACCCAATTCTGTGAATTGATTGTTAATCTTTTGGAAGTAATCTTCAAAAAGATTTAAGTAAGAGGAGCTCAACAGTTAGTGATGAAGAGACAAAGAGTCTGCACTTTAATTCTATTCTTATTTATACACATCTAATGGCAGATGTAAATATTCTGTAAATATTTTATATTCAAAGGATAATATATTTCATTCTTAAACCATCATCATACAAACCATCTTTCCATGGATAATTGTTCCATTTTGCTTCAAAACAACATCATCATTTAGTGTGTTTGCATTCTGGCTACACATTCTGTACTCTTATTTTAACCCAAATTACTATCACCAATCACAGAGGAACAAAGATGTGTCTGAAATTTGAAGGAACATGGGTGTCCCAAAGCTCAGATAATGAATTTTAGTTCTCCCCAGAGAAAAGTCTTTCCTGGATGCAGTCTGGCAGTATTCCAAGATTTCTTTTTTAAAGTAACTCCATATGTGGACTGAAAATAAGCTAGTGATGTTTTAAATCAACTGGAGAGAGAGGCTGTACTTTTCAAAATTTTTTTCCTGAGCAAAACTTTGAAGTGCAGCATTTGGGGATTATGAAGGTTTGGGTTACCTGCTGAATGGAGGCATGGAAAATTATTTGAAAGTACTCTTTTAAAAAAATATACTTTAAACTTATGAAATATCACCTGTGGTTAAGAGGAGGTATGCAATTCAAAGCATTTTTTTCAGCCTAAAGACAAAGAGTTATTTAAAATTGAGATTATATTTTCCATGCTTTCTAGGGCTACAAGATGATAATCAAAAGTTTGTGGTTCGTTTATTTTTTAAAGGCAAGAGATGATGGGAATCAGTAAATGCCATTAAATTAAAGAAAAAAAAATGAGTAAATTTATAATGAATCAGACACCATAAGCCAAACTGAACCAAAGTGCACAGTGTGCAGGAATGCAATGCTGATGATTGCTTCACAGCAGGTATATTAAGTGATTTCATTTTCAAATAAATTTAACTTGTATCTATTATCTATTTCCCCTATAATGTTCTCTGTGCTTAGTTTGATAAATCAGAAGCCTGACATATAAATATATACATATATATTCTTTTTGCAATAGTTTTAGCTAGAGAACTGTTGCAATTATTAAAGGGTTGTCAAATAAATATAAAGTACATATATTTGGCCGGGTGTTCATTTCCATAAGCAGAAGAACTTTAAAAACACACATATTATTTACATCATGAGAATACCTTCAGCAAGGAGATGGCAGGCCTATCTGATGTACTTGGATATTGTTAAGCAGCATTTTGAAAATGTATGCCACTCTCTATGCAGTTAAATATTTACTTTAATTTACAACACATTTTATTACAGATAATGGGGAATTGGCTGTTTTTCCTATGTATTGGCAATGATATTAAAAAAGAAAATGGTGCTTACAGGAGACTATTTCTGTTGAAAATTACGCTTCATAGGAAAGCTTAAGGAATGAATGACCTCATAAACTTTTTTCCTAATTACACTAATAGAAATAGGTAAAATATTTTAACGTGTATACATTGGATATATATGTATCAAGGTTTATAACTTACAATACAATGGAAACTTAGATTACATGTTTTAAGATATCAAGATAAAGTTACAGCTGTGACTCTCATGTGGTAGGCTCTCTGCTAAGGGCTGAGGAACCAAACCAGTCAAGTGTATTTGCTAATAACAAGATGATATGCATTGAGAAACAATATGACATGTTGAGCGTGCTTTATTTAAAAATTACTGGAATGTTAGACATGTAGACTAGAAAGCATTTAACAATTCTTGGCTCATGGGAGTCCATGAAGGATCCTTCTATCTCAGACACACCCATGATGATGTTCCCCTTGGAGTCTATGAACAAGGAAGGAGAGAAATGTGGCTGTAGCTTCATGTTCAAAGGAGAGAAATCTATAAGTTTTATTGTCCAAGAAATATCAAAGCCGGCATCTGGCAAGACCCTGAAGGTTGTGAAGAATGTTGGACTTAAACTATAAGGAGTTTGGGTTGAAGTATTTTTCTTTTCTTGTGCTGGAGATTGTTAGGCAAGCATCCCATATCAGAGATCTCTAGTCCAAATGGGAGGATTTTTCACAAAGTAATAAAACATGCATTTCAGTTCATCAGATCACTGCAATTTTCAGACTAGACTATAATTGTCAAAGGTGGTAGCTACAGAAAAACCATTAGAGAATCCACTACAGGAAAGAGAGAGAAATGCCGATTTCTGAAAGGATGAGCCAAATCTACAGATGTGTGCTGTGGTACCAGCATTTTGAATGCGCAGGGAATAAGATCAGGAATTCAATACAGTTCCGTGCATACACTGTGAATCCCAGTTCAGTCTTGGGTATGTGATTCGCTGTCTTAAAAACTAAGTTGGATATTACAACTTACTGAATTTGAGAACAGCAACAGTACACTGGTATGTGATTAATTTGTTGCAGCATATACAAGAAAAAGAAACAAACTGATAAGAGGCAAGGACAAAGGAGGTTAGCGAATGACTGTGATGGACAAAAGAGCAGAAGAGCAGGTACAAGAAGAAAATGTGCAAGATTGACTTGGTAAATGTCAGAATGGTATCAGGCTTTCATACTGAACTTTTGATTAGTAATTTTTCTGTGTTTTTTTTAAACAAAAATTAAAATCAATCCACAAGTCTAGAATTAATATATACATTTTAAATCATTAAAGAATACATTATATTGTAACTATTAGACTAGATGAGACCTCCTTAGATTTTTTGGTCTTTTTGAGGCAGCATCTCCCTGGAGTTCCAGCTGTCCTGGAACTCACTATGTAGACCAGGCTGGCCTTGAACTCACAGAGATTCACCTGCCTCTGCCTCCTAAGTGCTGGGATTAAAGGCATGTGCCACCACACCTGGCCTTTCTTGTAATATTTGAACCATAAAATAATAAGCTGCCATACATTTAATCAAGCAGAGCAATATTACCAAAATATGTTTTTAGTAAAGACATGAGTCAAAAAGAAAAATACAACACATATTATACAGCTTTGAAATCAAAATTAGTGTTGGTGTGTGTATATATATATATATCCTAACAGATATAATTTTATTATACATATCAGCAATATGTAAATAAATATATAAATAAAATCAATACATATGTGTAAATTTCAGCATATATAAAAATATGTACTGAAATAGTAAAGGCATATCATCAAAATTTAGAACAACATTGCTATTTGGACTACAAACTAAATAGATTTTTGTTAACAGTGATTGGCTTCTTCAAAATTACTACAATAAGTGAATAAAGAAGAAAATTAATATAAATAAAATGAGCTGATATAAGTACAACAAAACATCTGTTTCTTAATTGCTTTTATCCTAAGTCCTTTTAATCTATTTTATCCTGTAAAAGAGCTGAGCAAATGGTATGTCTGTGTGTGTGGATGTGGTGTGTGTTGTGTCTGTATGTGTTTGTCTGTGTCTCTGTCTCTCTCTGTCTCTCTCTCTCTCTCTGCCTCTCTGTCTCTGTCTCTCTGGTGTGAAGGCTACCTGTATCTTTGTCTCTCTCTGTCTCCCTGTCTCTGTGTGTGCGTGCATGTGTGTGTGTTTGTGTGTGTATGTGGTGTGTGTGTCTGTTGTGTGTGTCTGTATCTGTCTGTCTGTCTGTCTGTCTGTCTCTCTCTCTCTCTCTCTTCCTCTCTGTCTCTGTCTCTCTCTCTCTGGTGTGAGGGCTATCTGTATCTTTTGTATCGTTGTCTCTCTCTGTCTCCCTGTGTGTGTGTGTGTGTGTGTGTGTGTGTGTATGTGTGTAATGAATCAGGAACAGTTCCTGATTTTGTGTTTTTTTGTGTCTCTTTCATATAGAGCTATGTCATACCAGAACTGCTAAATCAATCATAAAACTCTTGCCTCTTAGAAAAGGATTTTTATTAAATTTTAGTCTTAATTTCTTTCAGTGAAGAAGTTATCATTTTTCTTTGGCTAGTCTCTTATGATAAAATTTACATTAATACCAAAAACCCAAAATGAGAAAGGCAGAAAGAATGAAAGAAAGAATGAGAAGGGATGAGAGAAACCAGCCATGTCTTAGAAGAAAAATCCACCCACCTCCTGCATTGTGGAGAATGAAATAGACAGCATGGGGAGAAAAGTCACAAACAGCAGATGCTAAGGCTCACTTTTCAATTGTTGATATTAAGCAAGAACACCTCTGATATTCCACATCCTGTGTTTATGGATTGCAGTTGAAATGGTAAAATGGAATATCCTGGTACTTCTAAATATTTTATGATACAAGGCATTTATGATGGAGAATCATTTTACACACAAAATGCTGCATTTCTTCTAGTGCTCCACTAATTTTTACTTGGAAAGAAACTGTGCTATTTAACCTGTACATAATGAAATGGAATAGTACCAAATGTAGTGACACACAGTCATTTATGAAAAGCAAACAATTTGTTTTCACAGAGATGAATATTTAAAACAATATATGAAATATAATTAATTTTTGTACTGTACATGAGAGTCTCCAAACATAGTAAATTAATGGGTTTAACAGACAAGAAAGCAAAAAGTGCAAGTTTAGTTAGTTGCAATAAATATGAGTTATGAACAAACATTATTACAAAAATAGATCATTATAATACAGATTATATTTTAATAGATAAGGTAGTAAAAAGTTTGTTGAAAGTATTTTGGAAATTTGTGGTAATTTTCTTTTAGGTGTAACTAGGTTTGCATGTAGATATTTTTAATATTTATATGAAAATACTCTTTAGCTTCTATTTTAATTATTAATAATTACCTTAGAATTACCTGCTTTTGAATACAAGTATATAAGAAAATAAATATTTTATTGAGTAATTCTTCTAAATATCTAATTTTGTGTGTATGTGTGTTAGGGGCTAGAAAATATCTACAGGCACTCATGGAACCCACAGGCAAGGAGTTCCCTTGGAACTGGAGTTACAGGTGTTTGGGTGCCACCCAACACTGAGCTGCCCTCTGCAAGGGCAGTATAAACTCATTTCTTCAGCATTATTGTGTGATCCTTATGTGAAAATAATTTATTTCCTAAATGTGAGCTCCAGCAGCAGATGCCCTAACTTTGAATTCTTTGATCTTCTTCAGTTTTCTAATATTAATATAAGAATAATTGTTTGGTGAGCATTCAGTGGAATTCTGTAGATACTTTGCATTTGTAGGCAGAGATCATGCATCCTAAGCTTTACTATTGTTATTTTGCTTCCTGGTAAAAATAATAATAATAATAATAATATTTCTGAGTAGACTCTGATAAACACATCTCCTTCTAATTTCCTCTTACCCCTTTTATTAAACAATCCTTTAGAAAAATCATATCTGATTAGATCCCTTTCCTAATTAAAACCCCAGTAATTTTTTATTGGAATTGAGAACCAAAAGAATTTAACATTGGTTAAAGACTGGTATAATCTTACCTGCCTCTTCCTCAACAGCCTTATCTTTTACAAGTCCACCCATTGTCAGGCACATGTTTTTCTTTCACTTCCTGAAAATTATCATGTCCCTATTTTATCAACCTACCAAGCATATGCAATATATTCAAGGAATTCTTCCATGAACTTTACAGCTGAGTTGTACAGTTATACTTCCTGAAACTGCCAAGACAATCTCTGATAATACATGCATTATCACTGCTTAATAGCACCCCATTTCTTGTGTTTGTCTTTCTACTGTTAGGGGCCAGATTCTAATTTAATTTTATAGACGAGAGTAACACAGTTACTTTGTTGAAATGCAGGACTACTGAACATATTTTATTTTAGGCTGTTTGATTCAGATAACTTCATTTTATACTAAAGTATTATAAATATACTAAAGCATCATAACAATGTTTTATGTCCTATGCTTTTTTTTTTATTCATCTAAGACCCATACACAAGGTAAACAAGAACATGGTGCATCTGTCTTTCTCTGCCAGCCTGGATTACCTCACTATGTATAATATTTTCCAGACCTATCCATTTTTCTCACAAATTTTATGCATTCACTCCTCTTTACTTAAGACTAGAATTCCATTTTTTACATGTAACTAAGTTTTAAAAATATTTTTATTTTGTGTGTACTGAGTCTTTTGCCTTGGGTGTCTGTAAATATATCCATGTGTGCAATCTCCGTAGAAAGCCAAAAGGGACATTAGATGCACTGTTAGCGAAATTACAGGTGTTTACTGCCATGTGGGTACTGGGAAGTGACCTCAGGTCCTCTGAAAGTGCAGACAGTGGCTTCAATCTCTGAGACCACTCTCTAGCACCACTAAGATTTTATATATGTAGATTTTTTTAGATATGTATCTCTCTATATATCTATATGTAGGTATATATCTCCAGTTTTCCTCATTAAAATTTTCTCAACATATGCTAATGAATATGTGTGATTTTTATTTGTGAAAAATTTATTACCATTTGAAAAGCTCCCAGCATCACTCTCAACTGTAAGAACTCTTAGAGCTGTTCATGATTTATGATTTACATTATTTGAAATTATGATGAATAGATAATGAAAATGTGTTATGTGTACACTCTGGGATTTTATTTGGCTGTGAAGGATGATGAAATTATGAACTTTGCAAAAAATGGATAGATCTGAAAATTAACACATTAATTACGGTGACTCAGACTAAGATAAATACTGCATATTCTACATTCTAGCTTCTAGTGTGAATGTGTGGGTCACAAAACTAGAAAAGAGATGGCAGAGGGAAAAAGTTGAGGACGGGGGTGAGAGAAAACTAAATCACACCTGTCTCGAAAGCAGGAAGAGTGGAGGACACTGGAGCTGCAAATACACAGGGGAAGTGAGTGAGGGATGGGGAGAAAAGGAAAAGCAAAGGTCATAATACATACATTAGAAAATGTCAGAATGAAGCCCAATTCTTTGTATGCTGATTGCAAGAGGACATATTTGCACAGTCTTCTTTCCCTTTCCACCATGTGTGTTGGAGGCTTCAAATTCAGCTCATCAAATTGACAACTGGCACCTTCACTCACAGAAACATCCCACCAGTCCAAAGAGAAAATGATTTTAAATAAATGGCAAATTCTGGATACCTGTCTTATAAGAGTCTTCTTTAAAATCTAGTTTTATGATGACCAGATTTCTTTTCTTTCTTTCTCAACCTTATAAATCTGAACAACCAAAATAAGTAAATAACCATAAGCTCAGTCTGGGGAATAAAATATGAGTGAGAAAAATGTGTGGTTATTGGGTATCATTTATTTAATTTCTAATGTTTCCTGACAGTGACATTCCTATGCATCATTCTCCCTTAAACAATGAATGGTTTGTTAGACCAAGCATGGTTGCGACACACTTTTAATCTTGGCACTCAAGAAGACACAGGCAAATCTCTATCAATTCAAGGAACAGTTTCAGACTAGACAGCTGGTAAGACATTGTCTCATAAGAAAATCATTCACAGGTGAATTTTAATCTCTACCCTGCATATTAGAAGGCACTTAGAACCTGTACATAGGAGCATGTTTCTAATTCTAATTCCCACAGGATCCAAAGACATCTTTTGGCTATCCCTATTTTACACTAGTCACTTGACAAGATTTTAGGGAGTTGTACTAAGAAATTTTAGAGTGCCTATAATGCACTGATATTAACAGTGTAAGTGAAACTATTCAATTTTACAACCACTGAATAGAATATTTTAAAACTGTACTTTCTCAATGCATATTAAGAACTTCCATGTTTTAATGTAAGCATTTCAGACATCCTATTTCAACATCTCAAAAAGCATTATTTGCAAAATGTCGTTAAGTTACTATTCCTCTCATCCTTAAAATATATTGTTCTTTGCTATTCATTAAAAAGCCATCGTTCGATACATCATCCAGTTTACACAGAACATGATTATTCATTTTCTAATTAATTCACTCTTATGATTTCAATTGTAAGTGTCCTTGAATGGCCTGTAAGTTAAAACCTCCATCACCAGCCTGTGTGGATACTAGAAGGTGGTTCAAGGCTTTAGGGAGTGGGTCCTGGTGGGAAATTAGGATATTGTGTCAGGCCCTTAACCAGAATATTAGACATCGCCCCTCTCCCTCTTTCTCCTTCTTTCTGGCCACCTTGGAGATAGTTGACTTATCTCCAGCATTGGTTACAACTATGAAAAGCAGAATGACCTATTACCATAAAAGAAATGGATAATTCCTTAAATAAAGAATGTCTGTAATATCTCTAAAACAGATTTATTCTTGAGACATATTTTCAATAGAAATATTTTTATGTAAGTCAAAGAACAATTTAAATGATAATAAGGGCAAATTATTGCAAAAGTCTGGTTAAAATGTGAAAACTTCTGGAGTTTGTCAGAAGTGTTCAACATCATTAATAATTAAGGAAATGCAAATTAAAACCACTCTCAGATATCATCTCACTCCCATACGACTGGCTAAGATCAAGAACACAAAAGACGACAGATGCTGGAGAGGTTGTGGGGAAAGAGGAACACTCATCCACTGCTGGTGGGAATGTAAACTTGTACAACCACTATGGAAAGCAGTGTGGAGAACCATTAAAAGACTCAAAATGGGGCTGGAGAGATGGCCTAGCGGTTAGGAGTGCCGACGGTCTTGCAGAGGACCCGGGTTCGATCCCCAGCACCCACATGGCGGCCGAGAGCCGTCTGAAACTCCAATTCCAGAACTCCAGTTCCAGGGGAATCCGACACCCTCTTCTGACCTCCGCAGCATTGCACGACACGGGTGCACAAACTTTCATGCAGACAGTACATTCATACACATACAGAAATAAATAAAATTAATAAAAAAATTTAAAAAAAGACTCAAAATGAGCCTACCACCTGACGCAGTCATACCACTCCTCAGTATATACCCAAAAGACTTATCCTACCGCAAAGATGTATGCACATCCATGTTTATTGCAGCTCTCTTCACAATAGTGAAGAGGTGGAACCAACTCAAATGCCCCTCAACAGACTAGTGGATGACAAAATTGTGGTATGTCTACACAATGGAGTACTATTCAGTGGTAAAGAAAGATGACATTATGAACTTTGCAGGTAAATGGATGGAGCTGGAAGCCATTATGCTAAGTGAAGTAACACAGTCCCTGAAAGACAGAGAATGGTTTCCCTCATTTGTGGATGCTAACACCAAATCCCCCACATGAAAGGCAAGCTGAACAACATCATTGTTATATTTCTGTTTATCTGAAAGCAACTATGCTGTTATTATGTAAATCACTCAGGGGACTCTAGAATCCACCCACCACGTATTTTCAGACTCTGTAATTACTGTATATGGGTGGAGAGTATGTACCCATATTTTAGAGTAATATAAAATTAATGGAGGGAAATGTGAATTTCTAAGCATAAAATAGACTGAGAGAAAGATACAGGACAGAAAAATAATGTGAAAACTTCATGATAGTATTTAGGAAAGCAGCACATTTTATGTAAGGCAAAATGCAACATCAGTAAGCTCTTGTCCCTTCAGTGTAAGAAAATTAAATTTCTTAAACTAGGACCTGAACAAAGAATGAGCAAAATAATCCCTATGATAGCAACATCTACACATTTACAAGACTGATTTTTACAACCACTCTCTGATCTCTAGGGCCAAATACAACCCTAGACCAGATGATGATTTATGTCTCATGCATTAAACCAAACCACATTTTGTAATCTAACAGGAAAACAAATTCATCCACTGTTTTTTTTTTAATATAAGAAAATGATTTTGAAATATGTGCAAGTTTTTTATAATAATCTTCAAAACCACGAAGTGACAGTACAAGGGTATTCACTGTTTCCTGAAGCTAAAGTAAGTTCACAGTTCCGGCTTTACTCCAACAGTCCAGAAAGTGAAACACTGGTAGGATAAATATAATTTCTAGAGATCAGATGGAATTTTTGATAACTCAAAGCGATAAAGTGTACATAAGAAAGCATGTTTGAAGTATCAGGAGCTTTGTTACTTAGCCTTCGCTTAGTGGTACCAGGAAGTGACACAAAGTTCTATAAAAACACAGCAGAGCTAGTGAAACTAATAGGTTGATATAAGTGGAAATTCAATATAAATGGACTTAACAAATGTGAGAAAATTTAACATTGGGCCTGTGGGAATTAATGCCAGACATTTAATAAGACAGAATGACAAAAATTTTATATATATGGATTCAAATACAAGTGGGTATCCTGGCATCATAAAATGAATATTATCAGTTTAAAAAGTTGGAACATTCTCTCTCCTGAGCATTGGATATAGGATGCCTTTTTAGTTCCTGAAGTTAACTCCTGCAATGGGCCCATTTATTTGTTTATTTTTTTCCAATGGTCCCGTTTTTAAATCTAGTTTAGTTTTTTTGTTGTTGGTGGTGTGAATGTGTGGTTCTACAACTTAACATGATCTGGGCTAAGCATCTTTAAACCCATTCTTTCCATCAAATAAGCACTTAGTGATGTTCCCCAAGGACAATCTTTTTCACCACTCCTTGTTGATTAAACTGTTGTTTCCAATGCTATTTTAAAAGTTAAGTAAAATGAATTGTCTCCCAGATTTTTTTCTCAAAGAAATTCTTCAAATCTGTACCTATTGTTAATAGGTATCTCCATCAGTCTAATAAGAAGAAATAAAACAAGGAAATTGTGTCTACTAAAGTCATAATATATTAATTTTCATAACAAAAATATTTTACTAAAACATAAGATTTACAGAAGTTTCCAGACAAAATGGTCACAAGCTTTTTTAAAGCGGGGGGGGGGGGTGTTCTACACTTAACAGAGAAGTCACATTGTTATTAGTGAGGGCTATGATGTTTATTTATTGTTCCCATTTTGGTTCAAACAATCAAGCTTGTCCCTCTACTGAATCTAAATAAAGTTAGAGTTGGCTAGAGAGCATATTGTAAAGAACTGGTTAGCTACATTTAACAACTGCCATTAGATGCGACAAAAGGTGGGCGGGACATAAGATTAAAATAAAACTACATTCCCCTTAAAAAATAAAATAAAAGGGGCTGGAGAGATAGCCTAGCGGTTAAGAGCACCGACGCTCTTGCAGAGGACCCGGGTTCGATCCCCAGCACCCACATGGCGGCTAAGAACTGTCTGTAACTCCAATTCCAGGAGAACTCCAGTTCCAGGGGAATCCGAGACCCTCTTCTGACCTCCGCGGCATTGCACGACACGGGTGCACAGACCTGCATGCAGACAGTACATTCATACACATACAAAAATAAATAAATAATAAAAAAAAATTTAAAAAAAAAATAAAATAAAATAAAAAACACCCATAACCCTGCAGTTAACCCTGACAACTACCTTCATTCAGAGTGCTTTATACTTTTTTTTATTAATGCTTTGTGTATTTCATAGATCATTTTCCAGTTCCAGGCATATTTCCCTTTCCCTTCCCCCACCCCCCCCACCCCACCCCATCCCAGATCATACATTCTGCCATAACTTTCATGCATCTTTCTCTGTTTTTTTCTTCATTTTTTAACAATAAGTGATAATTTATGAGTACAAGCATCCTTCATGTAAAACCAGAGTGTTTTATACTTAAACCATGATGAAGAAATGAGAAAAAGCAGGGAACCACGGGTTTTAAACACCTCACAGCAATCCAGATGACACTTCTAGCCTCTGCTCATGCTTTACAATAGTGAATCAGGACAAGACAGAAATTTGCTAATGTATATTTAATCATCAAAGATGAAGATGCCTGGGCTTTTATTCTGTAATGTTTCCAAGACTGTGCACATTAAATGCAAACAAAAATGAAAAAGTCTTGGCAGAACAGGAGAAGTGACGCACACCTGATGATCAGATCAACTTAAATATTATTCATAGAGTGTAGCCTAGTCTTGCTCTTGCTGTTTCTATAGCTTAGGCTTCGTTGGTCTTCCACTGCTCAGCTACATCATTTGCTAATGTATCATCTGGATTAGGAGCACTTCACAAAGCCTGGACTGATAGTAGAACTGTGTGGATCTGCAGTGCTGGGGATCACTTATCTTTCAAAATATCTAAGCATATTCTTCCCAGCTTGTCTACATTAGGGTAATAAATTTTGGTCAAGAAACATACTTTAGGTGCTGTCATTGGGTATTCGTCTGGAAGGAATAGCTCAAGTTTAGAAGTCCCTCCGTCAAAGGGGGAGTCCTGGGGGCCAGCAATGACCACATGAAAATAACCAATGTTGCTCTCATCTGGTTCTGCTTTAATGCTAGGAACTGGTTCTGCCGGCAAATGCTGGGTTTCCTTGATGATCCTGCAGGGCAGCCAGGCCATCTTGTCAGGTCCTGAGTTTGGCCTCTTAGAGTCATATTTTAAATAAAAATACTTTGTTTTCTCTACCCAATTGAGGAGTGTTGGTAAATATTTAATGATTTTAGAATCAGAAAAGATGAGAAAAATATGCCAGCCACCATAAATACTATACAGACCGCAACCAAAAATTTATTTTTAAACAGACATTTCATGTCAGCCTCATCTTCAAGTTGTTTAATTTGTACTTTTCTACATAATACAAATATTCGACTGTGAGAGTTTTGGTATTCTTCTTTATTATATCAAGTTACATTATCAAATATATCCAATACTTATTTTTTAAAGGAATTATTAAAGGTGTATTTTAATTTTATGAGGATCTTTGTGTCTCTGTGTGTATGTGCCTATGTATGTGGGTGCCAGCAGAGGCTACAAGAGGGCATTGGATCCGTTGGAGTGCAAATTATAGACAGTTTGAGCAATTCGATGTGAGTTCATGAAATGTAACTCCAACCTCTGAAAGAGCAGTAAACAGTCTTAACCACTGAGCCATACCTCCAGCCTCTCAGCAATTATTCTTAATAACTTTAATGAATGTCAACAATGGCATTCATTGGAAGAGGCAGATTCTCAGTGAAGCAGATAACATTTTAAATTGCATTGGTTTCTGGGTGTGTTGATTCACACTGATTATCATATCACTCAGGAACTGAGACAGTGTGATTGTTAAGAGTTTTAAGCCACTCAGGGAAACATATCAAGATTCTACCTTAAAAACGGAATTAATGAATCACCATTTTCCCACATCAAGGTCTAGGCCCAGATTGTTTGGTTCACTTTCCGGACCATCCTGGTGAGTAACAAGAACCCTATCTATCCCATGACCATCTCCAAACTCACAACTCCAGCTGTGTTTTCCCACCTAATATACTAGACTAGTCTTTATTTACTCCTGTTGCTCCAATTAAAAATGAGACTCTGAAGCATAGACTAAATTTGCAAACTATAGGGAGAGAGGAAGGAGAAGAATCTCAAGTCAATGGCACTGACAAGACCTTCATCAGGATTATAGAAGAAACCTTCCCTAAATTAAAGGGAGATAACCTAATACAGACCCAAGAAGCACACAGAACACCAAATAGACAGGGCCAGAAAAAAAAAATAGAAAAAGCAAAAATATCTGCCATAGACAAAAAAAAAAAAAAAAAAAAAGAAAATTAGAGAAATTTGCTCAAAGTGGGCTGCATAACAGAAAATTCTGGAAACAATGCAGTAAATAGACTAAAGAAAGAATTAACAATATCCAAAACTATGAAAAAAACAATTGAATTTATAATTATGGAAACACAAAATAGGACTAAGAACACAAACACAAAATAAAACGAAAGTAACCAATACACATCTTTCTTTTTTTTTTTTTTACACATCTTTCTATAATAACTTTAAACATCAATGCCCTCAACTACCCATTCAAAAGACACAGGAAATTAAATGGATTGCGGGTTAAAAATGCTGCTGTCTAGAAGAAATTGACCTTACCTTCAAGGAAAAGAACCACTTTAGAAAGAAAGGATAGGCTCGTTTTGAGTCTTCTAAGGATTCTCCACACTGATTTCCATAGTGGCTGTACCAGTTTACATTCCCACCAGCAATGGATGAGTGTTCCCCTTTCTCCACAACCTCTCCAGCACTTGGTATCATTTGTGTTCTTGATCCTAGCCAGTCTTATTGGAGTAAGGTGATATCTCAAAGTGGTTTTAATTTGCATTTCCTTAATTATCAG
>VZQC01012098.1:742160-852901 GCA_009823505.1 Rhizomys pruinosus
TGGAAGGTGGGGCTGTGGGTGTTTGGGCACAACAGCCTGCAAATTGGTTTTACATGAAGGATGCTTGTACTCATGGATTATCACTTATAGCTAAAAAATGGAAAAAAGAAAAGAACTGAGAGAGATATGCAGGACAGTCATGGCAGAATGCATGATCTCGGTTGGGGTGGGGGTGGGGGGGAAGGGAAGGGGAGATATGCCTGAACTGAATTGGAAAGTGATGTATGAAATGCACAAAGCATCAATAAAAAAATGTTATTAAATTAAAAAAAAGAAAGAAAGGATAGGAAAAAATATATATATTAATTGAATGTTATGATACATCAAATGGATCTAAAATAAATCTATAGAAATCCTACCAAGCACCAAAGATCACAAATTCTACTCTGTAACCCATGGAATTTTCTCTAAAGTAGGATGCAAAACAAACCTCAACAAACAGAAAATAGAAATAATCCCATGCCACCTTTGTGTCTACAATACAATAAATCTTGAGGTCAATAGCAAAAGAAGCTCTATGACTACACAAACTCATGGAGATTAAACAGTAAACTACTGAATGATGAATGACCAAAGAAAAAAATCAAGAAAGAAATAGAATATTCAAGGAATAATGTAAACATAACAAAAATCACGGGAAACACTAAAACAGTTTATAAGTCAGCAATTTATAGCTTTAAGTATTTATTTTAAAAATCAGAAACCTAGTGGTTACGAGCGCCGACCGCTCTTGCAGAGGACCCGGGTTCGATCCCCAGCACCCACATGGCAGCCGAGAACCGTCTGAAACTCCAATTCCAGGAGAACTCCAGTTCCAGGGGAATCCTACACCCTCTTCTGATCTCCGTGGCATTGCACGACACGGGTGCACAGACTTGCATGCAGACAGTACATTCATACACATACATAAATAAATAAAATTAAAAAAAAAACAGAAATAAAAAACAATTACTTCGTGACAAAAACCAAGAATTTGAACAACCAAGAACAGACTTTACTCAAAGCTGGCAGAGAAGAATAATATATGTTAGAGAACAAAGGAATGAAATAGAAACAAGAAACAGCAACAAAAAATAATACAAAGGATCAATGGCCCCAAAAGCAGATCTTTTTTTTTTTCCTTTTTTTTTCCTATGTTTATTTTTTTTATTTTTATTTTTATTGATGCTTTGTGTATTTCATACATCATTTTCCAATTCAGTTCAGGCATATATCCCCTTCCCTTACCCCCAACCCCACCCTTACCCATCCCAGATCATGCATTCTGCCGTAACTTTTCTGCATCTTTCTCTGTTTTTTTGTTTTGTTTTGTTTCCATTTTTTTTAACAATAAGTGATAATTTGTGAGTACAAGCATCCTTCATGTATAACCAATTTGCCAGCAGTTGTGCCCAAACCCACACAGCTCATGGGTCCCACCATCCAGCAGGGGGGGCTTGTATGTTCAATCAAGCTGATCAAATGAGTGTCCAGTCTATATTGTTGTAGTTTCACCATTCACCCCAATCACAGCCCTTACATTCTACTGTGCCCTCTCTTCCGCAGATTGTTCCCTAGGCTTAGAAAAGGGGCACAGGTGGATGAGAAGCAAAACAGTCTACTTTCTCTGGAGCTGTTGTCTTGGTCTCTAGTCAATTCTGGCTGTTTTCTTTCATGGGCTGCCAGCTTGTCCAGGCATAACCTTTCAATCCTACTAATGAAGCACATGCAATTAGATATATAGGTATTTTTTTTTTTTTTTTTTTTTTTTTTTTTTTTTTTTTTTATTTATATATATATTATAATATATATCAGTTATATAGATGATTATGATTATATACTTAATATCAGATCTTTAAAAAGACACACAAAATGAAAATACTTTCAGCCCAGCTAATGCAAAGAAAGAAAGGACAGACCAAAAGGATTAAAATCAGACATGACTGTGGCAATATTATAACTGACAACAATGAGATCTAGAATACTATAAGGGAATACATTAAACTATACTATATTAAATTGGTTTTACATGAAGGATGCTTGTACTCACAAATTTTCACCTATTGTTAAAAAAAATGAAAACAAAACAAAACAAAAAAGCAGAGAAAGATGCAGAAAACTTACAGCAGAATGCACGATCTGCGATAGGTAGGGGTGGGGTGGGGGGGAAGGGAAGGGGATATATGCCTGAACTGAATTGGAAAATGATGTATGAAATACACAAAGCATCAATAAAAATAAATTAAAAAAAAAGAAAATGTAAACAGATGAATAAATTTCTAGACACCATCGAACCACCAAAATTAAACCAAGAAGAGATCAACAACTTCAACAGACAGATAAGAAAGACTGATATTGAAAGGGTAGTATAAACCTTTCTACTAAAAAAACGAGCCCATGTCCATTTGGATTCATAGCAGAATTTTGTCAGACTTTATTTGTTGAAAGTCTGGCAATAGTGCTGAAATTATTCTAAGAGAGAGTCAGAGAGAGAGAGAGAGATCTCAAACTCCTTCTACAAAGCCAGTAGACAAAATGCTAAAATAAGATAAATACACAACCAAAAAAGAGAATTACAAGCCACTATCCCTAATAAATATTGGTGCAAAAATTCTCAACAAAATACATGTAAGTACATGGAGGCTTATATCAAAAAGATCATCCACCTTAGGCTCTACGACATCTCCATGCTTGTTTTTGGTTATATTTACAATGCCAAAATGAGTTCCTTCCCATTGAGCAGGCTCAAGTTGGCTTTATTCTAGTGATGTAGGGATGGTTCAATATAAATGTTGCTAAAATGCTTTCTGTGAGGTACATGCAGATATGACGTCCTGACTCCCCCTCCTACTGTCCCAAAAGCAAATCAAGATACAAACTCCTTTTTCTGGCACAGGATCCAGTCTAGAATTCCATATCACATACTGGCTTGTCACCTTAAATTTACTACAATAAAGAAGTTTTGATCCTATATACTGAGTTATCTATCCAGAAAAAATTGAGGCTAATTTCTTCTGCATATTCTTATCCCTATGTCAACATTTGACCATTTGACTACTCAAAATAATTTAAATGGGCCTAGTCAGAGATGTTTCATGTCAGTTTTGTTTTGGGCTATTTTTTAGGTCTTTTTTTCTGTTCTTTTTGATACGGTTTCCTCCTTTGGCTGCAGCAGGTCTAGAACTTACCATGTCGACCAAGCTAGCCCCCATTTCACAGAGATCTGCCTGCCTCTGCCACAGCATCTTGAGTGCTGTGATTAAAGGCATGTGTTATATTTTTGGAAAACATATTTTGATTGATTGAGATTTTCACACAATGTTTTTGATCATACTCAGGCCCCTCCCTTATCTCCTATCATATGCACCTGCCTGCCCCTACCCCTTACTTCAGGTTTTAGATTACTTTCTTAAGGCCTGCCAATTTTTAATTTGTGCTCCCCAAATGCTAGTTTTTATTATGCTTTATTTTGCATGCGTGTCTGTCTGTATGTGTCTGTCTGTTTATCTGTGTTCCTGTGTTGTAGGGTGCATGTAAAATTCAGAGGATGACATGATGGGATTCAGTTCTCTCCATCTATCATGTCTGTCTCAGGGATCAAATTCAGGTCATCAAGTCTGACAGCTTGGCAGGTGGGTGTTTTTAATGGCTGAGCCATCTCCCTGGCTATACTACCAGTGTTTATATCTTTCCCAGCCATTTTCAGCATTTCCAGATTTTGGCAACAAAAGAACTCAGCTCTTTTGTCCTTTCCTTGTCTCATGCTTGGAGTTTAGAATTGCTGTAAGCGATTCTGAGAGTTTTTGATGAAAAATATTGAGAAATAAAATTTGAGTCCCTGGTAAACTTATTGCTATTAGGCATATTTTCTTTCAGGCATGTCTTAAAAGACTAAGAGGGAAAAATGAAAAAATGTGTTATAAACCATTGGTGCACATATACATATACACAGAGACACACTTGCATGTATACACACAGGCTTCTTTCTATATTTCTTTTTTTTTCTGATACTTTTTCAGTTGTTTCCTGTTTGGGTTCCATGTTTCATAACCTGTTAGCTTTGATCTTATTCTCAATTTTATTACTTAATCTAAAGAGTATATATGTTGCATCAATTTCTAATTCAATTACTTTTACTTTTTCTTTGTCTATTATGCCACTAGTGTGTTTATTTTTATCTAATATGTAAGGCAACATTACATATAATCTTAAATGCCTAATGAATATTTTTCAGCCCATGTATTAGTTAAAATGCAAATACTTCTGGTATAGAGGTTACCCTCAGTGTTTCTAGAAACTATAAGCATTCAGCTTTCCAATTAGCATTGCACATTAGTCAAAGAAAGATTTTCTAACTGTAAAATTTCATTGTAAACAGTTCTGTGAAAAAAATATGTAAACAAAATTCATGAAGACTATATTGGTCTTTAATTGCTAACAAACACTAAGTACTAAGAAAAGGGGTTGAGGAATGCATCATAAGCTGAAATTAATGGCAGTGTAATTATAATAACTTCTTATTTATTGTTATGTATAAAATGGTAGTAGATGGATTTCCAATTCTGAAGGACAAAGAATGCCCTTGTTAATATTTTAACTGCAATTTTTATGTCATTCCAAGTATGGAAAAATATTCGTAATATTTTCCTGCTATAAACTAACATAATGTCTTAAATCTGTATTTTCAAATAGCTTCTAGTTCCATTGTGATGAAAATATGTCTTGAAAATCCAGCAATTTCTGAATCATTTAGAGACTAACATTAAAGATTAGCCTGCTCTTTTTTCTATTTCCCTTTAATGGCCATTTGCTGTCATCTACATAACCCTGTTGTCTGCCTCAGGGGAAATGAGGAGATGGCCATGGGGTCACTCAGCTTGACTAACACTGTATTCACTCAGAAATTACTTGGTGTGGGAAACGTTTTATATTGGAGGTTACACTAGGTTTTCATATTATCTATACCAGTGATATCACTGTTCTTCATGGCACACATAATTAATGGGGAGTCTGCATTAAGTCTGTTACTTTTCTATGGTTGGCTGAACTCGAGGAAAATGGAAACATAGGAAAAACATGAAAATACCATTCATTATTAGAGAAGTACTCTTTTGTATTAATTGGTTGTAGTCTTTACTACTTTATGACTGAGGAAATGAACACTGGTGATGTTGCAAACAACTCAAATAGAATAAAGTGCTAAAAATTGTGGGATTGAAATTAACTTTTATTCTCATAAACTTACTGAGTCTGTTATCTTTTTCCACTTTCTTTTTTTGTGCTTTTATTGATGTTTTGTATATTTCAGACATCATTTTTCAATTCAGCTCAGGTATATTCCCCTTTCCCTTCCCCCCACCCCACCCAGATCATGAATTCTGCCATAACTTCCCTGCATCTTTCTCTGTCTTTTTTATGCTTGGGAATTCAAATTTCCCTACATTCATTTTATATTACTCTAAAATATGGATGCATACTCTCCACCCATATACAGTAATTACAGAGTCTGAAAATAAGTATTGGGTGGATTCTAGAGCCCGTTGAGAGATTCACATTATAACAACATAGTTGCTTTCAGATAAACAGAAATATATAACAATAATGTTGTTCAGCTTGCCTTTAGTCTAGGGGATTTGGTGTTAGCATCCACAAATGAGAGAAACCATTAGTGTTTGTCTTTCTGGGACTGTGTCACGTCACTCAGCACAATGACTTCGAGCTCCAACCATTTACCTGCACAGTTGATAATGCCATCTTTCTTTACTGCTGAATAGCATTCCATTGTGTAAACGTACCACATTTTTGTCATCCACTCATCTGTTGAGGGGCATTTGGGCTGGTTCCAGCTCTTTGCTATTGTGAAGAGAGCTGTGATAAACATGGATGTGCATATATCTTTGTGGCAGGATAAGTCTTTTGGGTATATACTGAGGAGTGGTATGACTGGGTCAGGTAGTAGGCTCATTTTGAGCCTTTTAAGGGTTCTCCACACTGCTTTCCATAGGGGTTGAACAAGTTTACATTCCCACCAGCAGCATCTGTTGTCTTTTGTTTCTTGATCTTAGCTAGTCATATTGGAGTGAGACGATATATGAGAGTGGTTTTAATTTGCATTTCCTTAATTATTAATGATGTTGAACACTTTTTAAGATGCTTCTCAGCCATGTTTAATTCCTCACTGGTGAAGTCTCTGTCCAGCTCTTTACCCCATCTTTCAAGTAGGTCATTTGTCTTCTTCTTTGTTTTTTGAGTAGTTTATATATTCTTGACATTAATGCTCTGTCAGATGTATCACTGGTAAAAATTTCCTCCCACTCTTTGGGTCTTCTCCTCACCTCTTTGATTGTTTCTTTGGCTTTACAGAAGCTTTTGAGTTTTATTAGTTCCATTTGTCAGCTGTTGACCTTATCTGTTGTGCAACTTCTGTCTGATTTAGAAAAACTTTTCCTACACCAATGTCTTGTAGGTTGTTGCCAACTTTTACTTCTATCACCTTCAGGGTTTCACATTGAGATCTTTGAAACATTTGGAGTTTATTTTTATACAGGGTGAGAGGTAGGGGTTTAATTTTGTCCTCCTACAAATGATGATTCAATTTTATCAGCACCCTTTGCTGAAGAAGCTATCTTTCCTCCATTGAGGATTGTTGCCCCTTTGTCAAATATGAGGTGGCTGAAACTGTAGGAGTTCAAGTTTGGATCTTCAATTTTGTTCCATTGGTCAATGGGTCTGGTTTTTGTGGCAGTACCAGGCTGTCTTTATGACTATGGCCCTGTAATATAGCTTGAAGTCTGGTAGAGCAATCCCCCCGTAATGTATTTTTCACTCAGGGTTGCTTTAGCTATTCGGGGTCTTTTGTTTTTCCATATGGATTTAACTATTTTCCCCCCAAGTCCATGAAGAAGCTCATAGGAATTTTGATTGGGATTGCATTGAATCTGTGTATCAGTTTGGGTAAAATGGACATTTTTACTATATTATTATTTTTGAGGCTATTGTGAGTGGGAAGGTATTCTTATATTCCTTCTCCATTTCTGTATTGTTGGTGTAAAGAAAGGCTTCTGATTTTTCTAGGTTAATTTTGTATCCCACCCCTTTCTAAAACTCTGAATGGTTTCTGGAAGTTTTCTGGTAGAGTTTTTAGCATCCCTTAGGTAAACTATCATATTATCTGCAAAAAGGGATGGCTTAACTTCTTTTCTGATTAGTAGTCTGCTGTTGTTCAATATCTTTGAGTCATGGGTGATGGAACTCCACATGCTGTTCTTCCCTTCTTGGCTCAGCTCCAGGACTTGTCTCCTGCCTGCAGGCCGACCATCTCTAGGCTTCACTCCTGGCTTCCACAAGAAGGGGGGAGGGAAAACCACAGAAGATCACCCATGGAAATGAACGGACTCACACACGTGGAGAGCCAGGGAAAACAGGAACTCCCTTTGTTTTCTGTCAATGAGGTCTATATATTGAAGGCTACTGTTCTCTGGGCAAGGAAGTGAGAGGGGCAGGCAGAAGGGAGGTGTGAGCCACCTTGGTTCTAATCAGGGGGGCTGCAGAGCTCTGGTTTGTGCAACTAGAGGTGTGACATTTTGCTCAATGTCTCAAAGGAAGGGGCCTGGACCTTTGCAGAGATAGGGTGAATCAAGAATCATTATAATATCCTGAACCTTCCTGCTACAGATAAATAACTCACGGAGGCAACCGAATGCCCACAGAGATAACAGATAATGGGAGATCTTCTGGGACGGGTCTTACAAGTTCTTGCTTCAAGCCACACACAAAGTTTCATTCCCACACTACTCCTTTAATTTCTTTCTCTTGTCTTTTTGCCCTAGCAAATGTTTCAAGTACTACGTTGAAGAGGAGTGGCGATAAGGGGCAGCCTGGCTGGGTCCCCACCTTTAAGGGAAATGGTTCCAATTTTTTCTCCATTTAGGATGATGTTGGCAGTGGGTTTGCTATATATGGCTTTGATCATGTTCAGAAATGGTCCTTTCAGTCCTATTCCCTCTAGGAATTTAAACATGAAGGGATGCAGGATCTTGTCAAAGGCATTTTCTGTATCAATTGAGATGATCCTGTGGTTTATGTTGAACCATCCCTGCATCTCTAGTACGAATCCAACTTGATCATGATGGATGATGTTTTTGATATGGGTCTGTATGCGATTTCAAATATTTTGTTGAGAATTTTTGCATCTATGTTCATTAGTAAGATTGGTCTATAGCTTTCTTTTTTGGTTGAATCTTTGCCTGGTTTTGGTATTAGAGTGATGCTGGCTTCATAGACAGAGTTTAGGATATTTCCCTCTGTGTATATCATTCTAAACAGTTTGAGTAGCAATGGTTGTAGGGCCTCTTTATAAGTTTTATAGAATTCTGCTGTCAAACCATCTGGGCCCAGGCTTTTTTTAGTTGGGGGGAGGGGTTATTTACATCTTCGATTTCCTCAAATATTATAGGTTTGTTTAAATTGTCATTCTCTTCTTGGTAAAGCTTTGCTAGTTCCCAGGATTTCAGATATTCATCCATTTATCTTAGGTTTTCAAATTTAGTAGAGTTTATGTTTTTGAAGTATTCCCATATGATTGTCTTGATCTTTTCTTTGTCTGTTATGTTGTGTCCCCTTTGTTCTCCTTTCATCACAAATACTATTGATTTGGAGTTTCTCTCTCTCTCTCTTTCTCTCTCTTTTCTTTTTCTTAACTGGGCTAGAGGTCTATTTTGTTTATTTTTTCAAAGAACCAGCTTTTAAATTCATTGATTTTATGTATTGTTTTCTTTGTTTCCATTTCATTGATTTCTACTCTGATTTTTGTTATTTCTTCCTGTCTGTTGGGTTTAGGATTCATTTGTTTTTGCCTCCCAGGTGTTTTTAGCTGCAGTGTTACATTGTTTATTTGTTCCTTTTCTGGTTTTTTGATGTGGGCACTTAGGACTATAAATATCCCTCTCAAGACTGGTTTTAAAGTATCCCATAGGTTTTGTGTATTTTATTGTCTTTTTCATTCAGTTTCATGAGTACTTTTATTTCACTTTTTTTAAATTTGATGGCTATATATATTTTTTTAATTTTATTTATTTTTGTATGGGTATGAATGTACTGTCTGCATGCAGATTTGTGGACCCGTGTCATGCAATGCCTCGGAAGTCAGAAGAGGGCGTGGAATTCCCCTGGAACTGGAGCTAAAGACAGTTATCAGCCGCCATGGGGGTGCTGGGGATCGAACCCGGGTCCTCTGCAAGAGCAGTCAGTGCTCTTAACCACTAGGCCATTCCCTCCAGCCCATATTTTTATTTCTTTACATTCCTCAAAAAATTTGCAATCAACTAAATAGCTTAGCCTCAGAAACAGAATGAGCCCTATTTTACAGCAGACCAGAGTGCATAAAACTCTTTCTATAGAAAAACTAAAATGGAGTCATCATTTGGTCAAACCTTATTTTGAAACAGAAGTCCTGACCTATGATGTCATTTCTGGAATGGAAAAGCAGAAGTCATTTTCTACATCATTTATCCAGGTTTTTGATTTGCTTTTCTTTTTTTATCTGATTTCTTTAATAATAAGTAATAAGTAATGAATACAAGCATCCTTCACGTAAAACCAATTGGCAAACAACTATGCCCAAAATTATACAGCTCAACGCCCCCATTGTCCAGCTGGAGGGGCTTGTATGTACAATCATGTTGTATTAGTCACTTTTCTCTTGTTGTGATAAAACCACCATGAGCAAGGGAACTTATAAAAGGAAGAGTTTATTTGAGCTTACAATTGACAGTTCCAGGGAATCAGAGTCTATCATGGCAGGAAGCATGTTGGCTGGGGCTGGAGCAGCAAGCCGAGGGTCACATCTCACAATGAACATGGGAACCAGAGAGAGTGACTGGAGACTGCAAGGCTTGTTAAACTCACCAAGCCTGCCCCCAATGAGATACTTCCTCCAGCATGGCCACACCTTCTAAGACCTCCAAGAACAGTGCCACCAACTGGAGACAAAATGTCTGAACATTTAAAGCCTGTGGGGGACCCTCATTCAAACCACATTCCAATCCCTGGCCCCCATAGGCTCCTGACCATATAAAATGCAAAATGCATTTAGTCCAACCTTAAGAGTCCCCATAGTCTTTACCAGTCTCAATTCTATTCAAAAGTCTATCACCTAAAATCTCTTCTGAGACACAGACTAATCTCTTAACTGTAAGCTCCTATAAAATCAAAAGGCAAATTACATACTCAAAACATACAGTGGAATTGAATACACATTCCCATTCCAAAAGGGAGGAATAGAGGCATAGTGAGGAAATACTGGACCAAAAAAGACCAAAAATCAGCAGGGCAAACACCAAGTCCAATAACTCCATGTGCAATTTCTGGGACTTGACTTCCAAAGGGCTTAGATGGCTCAGCTCTTCCAGGTTTGTTTGCAGCATACATCTCTTTCTTTGGCTGGTACCACTCCCTGTATGCAGCTCTCCTTGGAAAATATCTCACAAATGTCTTCTTGGGGTCTCCGTTGCCAACCAGGCTATACATTCACAGCTTCATGCAATGGCCTATCAGGGCATTCTTTATTCAGGGATGCCCCTGCTGCACTCTGCCTGGCCTCTGTGGCTCTCTGAAACTGTGGAGAAAGAACTGTTGACCCCTTCACTCTTGAAAACTTCATTCCTCTAAAGCCAGAACCACGTGAATGAAATTGCCGAACTTGGCTGCAAGTTCAGGATGGACTCTCTCCTACTTTAACCACATTTGCAAATTTTCTCTGCCCTGGACTTGGAGTAGAAAATGCTTTCAGTATTTTCCTTTCAAAAATTGGAGGATTAGCTGGGTGTGTTCTTGCCCTGAAGATACTGATTCTGTTGTTTTCTTGTAAATCTCAAGGCCTCTCCTTAATCACTTTAATCTCACCTTTCCCAATGTTTACTTGTAAATAGCTAAGCCTCTCCTTAATCACTTTTGTCTCCTTATCAAAAAGAACCTCTCCTTCACATGCCATGGCCCCACCTTTAATCTTCCTAGTGCAGTTTTCTGATCCAAACTGTACATCTGCATTTCTTTCTGCCCCATCTGCTCTTCTTCACTGTAGATCTGCACAATATTTACCTCAATAGCCACACCACCATTTCTACATTAGGCTGTCTTGAAATATCCTCCACCACAGACATTATTCCATTGCTTTTCTTTTTTTTTTAATTTTATTTATTTTTGTATGTGTATGAATGCACTGTCTGCATGTAGGTCTGTGCACCCGTGTGGTGCAATGCTGTGGAGGTCAGAAGAGGGTCTCGGATTCCCCTGGAACTGGGGTTCTACTGGAATTGGAGTTACAGATGGTTCTTAGCCACCATGTGGTGCTGGGGATCGAACCTGGCTCCTCTGCAAGAGAAGTCAGTGGTCTTAACTGCTAGGCTATCTCTCTAGCCCTAGTACATTGCTTTTCAACTTAGCATCAGGCAAGCATTTGGGCTGTGGGCAAACTGCTGCCAGACTTTTTATCAAAATATCCCAGTTGCTGCTTAAGTCTTTATTTTCCTCTGGAACTACATTTTTTGCAGCAATGCTTTCTTCCAGGCTTCTACTAGAATGGCCCCTTAAGCTCTGCTTACAGTAGTCAACAGCTTTTCTAGCCCAAAGTTCCAAAGTCTTCCACATTTCTCCAAACATCCACATGGTCAGGTTCTTCACAGGCAACACCCTACTCTAGGTACCAATTTGTGTTCTAGTTTGTCTTCTATTGCTGTGACAAAACACTCTGACTTGACACCAACTTGGGGAGGAAAGGGTCTATTCAGCTTACATCTCCTGGGTCACAGTTCATCACTTAGGGAGCCCAAGGCAGGAACTCAGGGTAGGAACCTGGAGGCAGGAGCTGAAGCATAGGCCATGGAGGTATGCTGTTCACTGGCTTGCTCCCCTGGCTCATGCCCAGCCTGCTTTCTTATACTGTACACAACAACCTGACCAGGGTGTCACTATTCATTGTGGGCTGGGCCCTCCCACATTGCCTGACAATCAAGACAATACTCCACAGATGTGGCCACAGGCCAATCCAATGGAGGCAATTCCCCAATTGTGGCTCCCTCACCCAGGTGTGTCAAGTTGACACTAATGCTATCCAGCACAATTGACCCCTTGCCAACTTGACACACAAAACACATCACTATTAAACCACCACCTTTCCAGTTCTTATCCCCAAAGTACGATGTTAACATTAATCACAACCTAAGACAGTACAACCTTAAAAGCCCCACAGTCCTTAGAATGTCCAAACACTTAAAAGTTCACAGTCTGTTAAAAGTCTCTTTAACTGTGCGGTGTTGTAGAATCCAAAACAAGTACTATCTTATTTCAAAGGGAAGAATCAGGTGCACTCAAACAAAACCTAAGTCCAGAAAAGTAGCTCAAGGCTGGACACCTGGGATTCACTCATGATCTTCTGGGCTCCAAAGGGTTTCGTCAGCTCCCCCTCTCTGACTCTGCCGTTCATGGCACACACAGCTCATCTCACGGGCCCAGGCTGACTCTATTCCACACCTGGTGCTGCTCTTGGTGGTCGTCCCATGGTCCTGGCATCTCCAAAAAGCTGGTGTCACCACTGAAACTGAGGCAGCACCTTCACCAATGGTCTCTTCTGACCTCTCCTGGTGCAAAGCCTCAGCTTCTCTCCATGACCCCTGCAATCCTGGGGTCTTCACTGCAACCAAGGTGCACTTCCACCAATGGTCTTTCCTGACCTCTCACAGTGCCAAGGCTCGGTTGCTCTCTGTGACCCCCTCAAATTTCAACACCAGAACCATATAGGAGACTCTTACACACTACCAAGTCCTGATTCTGGCTTGAGATGGAGGCGCAGGCCCCTTCTGCATCACAGCTTCTGTGTGCTGATCCTGAAGAAATTCTTCCCAGAAGATTTCACCACAGTGATACTGGTCTCTTCTTACTTACAGCTGATTTTTCAGCCCCAGCTAACCAGCATCAATTGTCCCAGTACAACAAATATTTCATTTCAGGTTCTGGTCTCTCGTTACTTACAGCTGATTCTTCAGCCCCAGCTGACCAGAACCCACAGATTACATAGTCCTGATGATCTCTGCTCCCCTTTGAAACTAGAAACTTCACAAGCCAGGCCTCCATCTTCTACAACTCCTTCAGCAAAACTGCTCCAAGCTCCACAGCAATGATCTTTAGGCATTCAATGATCTTCCCAGCCCAAAGTTCCAAACACCTCCACAATCCTTCCCCAAAACCCCAAGGTCAGGTCTGTCACAGCAATACTCCAGTCCTGGTACCAAATAACTGTATTAGTCACCTTTCTGTTGCTGTGATAAAACCACCATGAGCAAGAGAACTTATAAAAGGATGAGTTTATTTGAGCTTACAATTGACAGTTCCAGGGAATCAGAGTCCATCATGGTGGGAAGCATGTTGGCCGGGGCTGGAGCAGCAAGCTGAGGGTCACATCTTGCAATGAACACAGGAACCAGAGAGAGCAACTGGAGACTGCAAGGCTTGTTAAACTCACTAAGCCTGCTCCCAATGACATACTTCCTCTAGCATGACCACACCTTCTAAGACCTCCAAGAACAGTGCCACAAACTGGAGTCAAAATGTCTGAATATTTAAAGCCTATGGGGGATACTCATTCAAACCACCACACATGTTGATCAAATAAGAGTCCAGTCTATACTGCTGTAGTTTCACAATTCACCACAATCGCAGCCCTTACATTCTACCATGCCCCCTCTTCTGCAGATTGTTCCTTAGGCTTTAGGAAAGAGACACAGTGGGTGAGAAGCAACCCAAAACTCTGACGGTGATAGAAGAAAATGTTGGCAGCAACTTACAATACATAGGTGTAGGAAAAGACTTTTTAATCAGACAGCAGCTGCTCAGGAAATAAGGTTGACAAGTGACAAGTGGGACTGTATTAAACTTAAAAGTTTCTGTACATGAAAAGAAACAGTCAGGGAAGTGAAGAGAAACCCCACAAAGTGGAGGAAGCCTTCACTACTGATACATCAGACAGAGCATTAACTTCCAGAAAATATAAACTACTCAAAAAACAAAGTAAGAAAACAAATGATTCACTCACAAGATGGAGTTAAGAGCTGTGCAGAGACTCCACAATTGAGGAAATAGAGATGGCTGAAAAACATGTTAAAAAGTGTTCAACATCACTAATAATTAAGGTAATGCAAATTAAAACCACTTTAAGATACTCTCTCTCCCTGATAAGGCTAGCAAGGATCAAGAAAACAAATGATACTAAATGCTGGAGAGCATGTGGGGAAAGAGGAATACTCATCCACTGCTGGTGCAAATGCAAACTTGTACAACCACTATGGAAAGCAGTATGGAGAAACCTTAAACAACTCAAAATGAGCCTACCACCTGACCCAGCCATAGCACTTCTGGGAATATATCCATCAGACTCTTCCTACCACAGTGATACATGTACAGACATGTTTATTGCAGCTCTCTTCACAATAGCTAAGAGCTGGAACCAACCCAAATGCCCCTCAACCAACAAGTGGCTAGAGGATATGTGGTACATCTACACAATGGAATTCTATGCAGGAGTAAAGAAACATGACATCATGAAATTTGCAGGTAAATGGATGGAACTAGAAGATATTATATTAAGTGAAGTAACACAGTCCCAGAAAAACAAATGATGAATAGTATCCTTCATCTGTGGATGCTAGTGCCAATAACCCAGCTGTAAATATTTCTTGTGGGGAGTGATGCATATTGGAAAGAACAACAACAACATCAACAACAGAAAAGACTTCATCAAAGAACTGACTGAAATGGTGAATCTATTGGATTGGGAGTGTTGGGATGAGGACATGGGTCTACATTAGATTAATGAATAGTTAAGTGATGTGAGTTTAACTGGTATCCAAACTTGCCCAAACGTTGTGTACATATTATATGGTAGTTTAGGACTTAGTAAAAGTAAAAATGTCTATATTAAACAACATTGCTTAAAAGGTTTTAATAAAATGGTAACACATTTAAGCTAATTGGAAATGTAAGTTGTCCACATCTGTTTTACTTATACTTTGTATAACAATAACTTTGGGGCTAATGTTTACAAATGTTCTCCGTAACTTTTTTGTTGTACAGTATCATCTTGTAACATTTTCTTTTACCTGTAGGATAATTTAACTAAAAGAATTAACTATGCTTCACAAATTAACAACATAAAGTCAATGAAAAACAGCTTGGGTAAATTTAATGAAAATTTACACCTAGATTCCTGCCTATAGGTATGTGTAATACCTTTTTGAAATTCATGGGTCAAAAATTAAAAACCTAAAATAAAAAACGTGGGATACCATTATATGTTAAACCTTTTGTCAAATTTTTCAATTTAAATCTTAAAACTAACTATGGAAAAAGATTTGTTCCCACAGTTCAAAACGTCACCAACTTAATGGCTGAGAAAGAAAAGATACAGATTTGCATTGTGCAGGATGTACCAAGAAATACCAGCAGAAAAGTTGGCCCAGTTAAACATTAAAAGGAAGAAAAGCTTCAGAATGCTACAGACATCAAACCTCTCTGTGGATCCTATTTGTAACAACTGTTTATAATGTGTCCTAATGAACTTAACCTTCCAGGTGCCACAAAGTTTTAATATGAGAGACTTTCTCACCTCCTTTTCATAGAACAAATAAAAACATTATGGTAATGGAGTCATTCCCTAACCGTAAATTAGAGCTGACTGTTATAGAGGTAATCTCTTATAAAAGCAATATAGCTGCTTTATTTAATTGACTGATAGACATAGGAACTGTGAAAGGATAATTCTCTATTCAGAGCCAAATATAATACTAAAGTCTTTATAAGCTAGATAATTAAGCAAAGTACATTCATATAGGAGAGCTCTGATATCAGCAATGGATTCTGCAACCAAGGAGAGGTTGGCTAGGGGATTCAAGCCCCCCCAAAAGGTAAAGGCTTTTTGCCTAAAAACTGCGATACCTGCAAGAAGAGAGGCAGTAAGGCCCTGCTGTTGAAGATCTGGTGTAAGCATTGGAAAGATGTATTGAAACCACACTTGCAAGTGTACAGTTGGTCTCTGGAATGCCAGAGAGTGTTATTAAAGGCTACTAAATCAATAAAGCAAATATTGGTCTCCTTGAGTCAAGCAAGACTCCTCTGTCAGCATCAGATACACCTCACCTGCCTGTAAATACTGTGCAGCAGTGGCAGCCACATGTCTGTATATACAAAATAAAATTGGATATTAGCTCTCTCCTTTGAGGAATAATTCATGGCTGATGCCACAAGCTTATGTCCACTAGTGGTTAGGAGATATTATGAGCCACAGTAAGACCTTGTCGTCTTTTACAGAAAAACTATAGTTCATGGAATAGCAAACATTGTGGTGGTTTGAATGAGTGTCCCCCATAGGCTTTAAGTATTCAGACATTTTGTCTCCAGTTGGTGGCACTGCTCTAGGAGGTCTTAGAAGATGTGGCCGTGCTAGAGGAAGTATGTACATTCTTGGGGGCAGGCTTAGTGAGTTTAACAAGACTTGCAGTCTCCAGTCGCTCGCTCTCTCTCTCTGCTTCCTGTGCTCATTGCAAGATGTGACCCTCGGCTTGCTGCTCCAGCCCCAGCCACCATGCCTCCCACCACAATGGACTCTAATTCCTTGGAACCGTCAATCATAAGCTCAAATAAACTCTTCCTTTTATAAGTTCCTTTGGTCATGGTGTTTTATCACAGCAACAGAAAAGTGACTAATACAGTTATTTGGTACCAGAGAGTGTGGATATATTATGAGCTTTTCCCATGTTGGGATTTTTTGTGTGTCTTTGGTGTGTGGATTTGTTTGTTTGTTTTTTGGGGTTTTGGGGTCTCAACGTTGGCTACACAGACTATAATCACTAATACTGTAGTTGCTAGATCCTTTGCACCACTGCTCCCCCATGCTGTGGGCGGGTTCGCTACCTTGGCCTGAGTGCTGGTACCCTGTTGGCAAACTCATGCCACAAGCTAGGCGCATGCTGGTGTTGTGCTGTGTGCACATCTCTCCTTAAACTTTCTTGAAGTAGGATCTCTCTTGGTTCTGCAAAGCACTCTAGGCCAGCTAACCCATGAGTTTCAGAAAAGCTTCTCCTGCCCTTACTTCCCATCTAGCAGGAGTGCTGAGATTACAGAGGAGTGTCTCAGCATATGGATTTATATGTCATTATTTTCCATTTTTATTTTATATGTATGAGTGTATTCCCTGCATGTATGTAAGTGCACCTGTGTTGTGTAATGCCTGTGGAGGACATTAGGGGGTGTCAGGTATCCCTTGAAATTAGAGTTATGGAAAGTTGTTAGCTGCCATGTGGTGGCATGCAAATTCAGGTTTTCTATAAGAACAGTCAGTGCTCTAAACCAATGAGCCATCTCTTCAGCCCCATGCCATTATTATTATTATTATTATTATTATTATTATTATTATTGTTGGTATTTTTTGAGACAGGGTCTCCCTTTAGTCCTACCTGGTCTGGAATTTGTTCTGTAGAACAGGTTGGCCTTGAATTCACAGAGATCTGCCTGCATCTGCCTAGTGCTGTGATTAAAGGCGTGTGCCACCCTCCCAGCACATGCCATTATTTTTAAAACTAAATACATTTCAACATTTTAACTCCCTTGCTTGGCAACATAGGAGTTCTAGTACTTTTTTTCCCTTTTTACTTCCTATTATCATGCTTGGCATAATTTGATATGTTTTATTAGGAATAACTGCTGGGATATTTAGTCAATGTAGGAAAGCTGCAACAAAGTTTTTCTGACTCTTTTTATACACTACCTATTACTCTACAGAAACAATGCTGAACTTTAACTGCTATACAAAGATTATTTCAAAGTAAAATGTTGGTTCATTGCATTCTATATTTTAACACAATTTTTTAATTGTTTCTTTCTTGGTGCCATTTATCCAAAGTTTTATGTAACCTTGGTGTGCTATATTTAATAGATATATCATACAAATCAAACATTTGTTAATAACAAAACATAAAGAATTTTATTTTAAAATATTTCTTTGGTACATATTTAATTTTGGCTTATATTAAAGCTAAAGAAAATTTCCTAACAAATGAAGTGAATGTACCTATTTAATTTTAAAGATTAAAACTTGGTGAATGTTACATACTGATTTGAACATAGCCTATCTTCAACACTTTAGAGAGTTGGTTAATATTTTTATTTTATAATCATCAGTGCTTGAAAATACTATTTGATAAATACATAGGACAAAATAAAAGGAATATATATTTGGGTCAGTTTCAGAAATTGTTGGAAATTCTGTCCTAAACACAAGCCAAAAATTCATTGGAGACTGGTTTTTATAAAATCCAAGCAAAGAATTCAAACAATATTTAAAATGTATCTTCCTAATACAATGCAATCAAAGGTTATTAATTTGATACATGCTGAGGAATGATGGTGGGGAAATATTTAGTCTTTGTTTTCTGTAATTAAACCATGTTGTTCCATAAAAACAGAAAACTGTATAAACACTAAAAACAATGCATTCATAACATACATTGTCTGTGATTTGAGCCCAGTGTTTCAGGGATAGTTGCATATATTTATGATGCATTATGGCATACACAGTGTAAAGTGCACATGCGGTTAGAGGTGAGCTCAGAACCAAGGCTATAATGAAACTGCACAGTGAGACATGGCTGAGCTCAGTCAGCAGCTCCTCAGGATCATTATGTGTTTGATTTTTAAATTAATATTTTGTCACTGCACATTCAGAAACATTTGCTTTTGTCAAACATTTTGCAATCAATGCTCCATGTGGGGGTTACAGCCATAGTTTAAGAAGCTCTGATTTAAGAATAATATTTTGTAACGATATTAGATATACTTTTTTTGTTTTTCTTCAAAGATTTCTACTCTAGGATTTAATGATTCTTTGATACTTTTTATTGAATATGCATTAACATGTTAAATGTAGTAATGAAAATATCAGGTTTCAATAGAATTTTATTTTTATTTATTTATTTTTTTTGGTCTTTTTGAGACAGGGTCTCCCTGTAGCTCTGGCTGTCCTGGAACTCACTCTGTAGACCAGGCTGGCCTCGAACTCACAGAGATCCACGTGCCTCTGCCTCCCAAGTGCTAGGATTAAAGGTGTGTGCCACCACGCCCGGCTTCAATAGCATTTTAAGCTGTATTCTATAAGATGTTGTATTAGTTACCTTTCTGTTGTTGTGAAATAAAAAACAAAACACTGTAATCAAGGAATATTATAGAACGAAGAGTTTGACCTTGTGGTTCCAGAGGCCTTGGAGTTCGTCCTTGTAGGGATGTATGGTGGCAAAGAGGGGGCTGGTGGCCAGAGCAAAGAGTGGAGAGATCATGTCTTCAAGCTCGCATGGGAAACAAAGAGCAACTGGAAATCCTGAAAGGTTAAGAATTCTCAAAGTCAGGGCTGGAGACATGGCCTAGCAGTCAAGAGCACTGACTGCTCTTGCAGAGGACCTGAGTTCGATCCCCAGCACCCACATTGTGACTGAGAAGTCTTTAACTCCAGTTCCAGGGGAATCACACACTCTTCTGACCTCTGCTGCATGCTGACAGTACATTCATACACATACAAAATAAATAAAAATTTAAAAATTAAAAAGAAAGAATTCTCAAAATCTCTGCTTCCTAGGGCATGGCCACACCTACTAAAACCTCCTAAAACAGCACCATCAACTATATACAAAATATCCAAAACTTGGAGCCTATAGGGGACATTGTCATTCAAACCATCACAAATGTCATTCATTCTATCAATCTATAAACATGCTAATCCCTTAGTTTTTACCACACACTGGGAAGTACCAGGCATTGTGGATATTTGTTTTTAATATTGCCCAGTCTTCACACTTTCTTCTGAGTCTACACTGCCCTTTGGTTTAGGCTGGGCTACTGTTTTTATTACCAATCTGGCCTACCAATTAGGCACAACTGATTTCAAAGCCTTGGCTTCCTGGCTCCATGAGTAGACCATTCACCTGGGCCCAAGTCAATCAGTGCAGTTAATCTTTAAACCAGAATTACAGAGTTATGGGCATGTCATATTATCTACTGATCAAAGCTATTATACACATACTTCTTTCTTCCCACAGCTCCTGAGAAATGAAACTGAAGAGCACACAGAGCTGCAGGCATCAGACTAAATATTGAGGCCAAGACAGCTTCAGTTAAACAGTGAGTACTTCATTCATTCACATTGAGTCAGGTCAATGCCCGTTTATTTCCTGTGAGTTGATTCAGTTAGTTTAGCTTTTGGTCACTCACAGTCTAAGTCACATTTAAACATGGGATAAGAAGACTATATATAGTCATATATCATCCTATATGATAGTAGCAACAACAGAGATAAAGAGATTATCAAGTTATATCAACAGAATCATTTATTTACAACTGTAAGTACTATAGAATAGAATAATTTAACCATCTCCAGCTTAGGCTACCTCAAATGTTATGTGCCCTTTTGGAGTCATTATTTCAAGAATATCCATGTATCATCTATCTCTATTTATCTATCTATCTATCTATCTATCTATCTATCTATCATCTACCTATCTATATATCTATCACCTATCTCTTATCTACCTATCTATCTATCATCTACCTATCTATATATCACCTATCATCTATCTATCTATCTATCTATCTATCTATCTATCTATCTACCTATCTATCATCATCTGTATATGTCTATATATCTCAGAGTTCTGCCATGTTGTTTGAGAAAGGAGTGTAAATGGTGATGTACCAATGCAACAAAGGCCAAGGAATTAGGGTACCACTCTAAGCGTAGAGAAGATAAAAAGCAAAGACCATAATTAAGAACCATGTAAAGGGCTGGAGAGATGGCCTAGCCGTTAAGAGCACTGACCGCTCTTACAGAGGACCCGGGTTCGATCCCCAGCACCCACATGGCGGCCTAGAACCGTCTGAAACTCCAATTCCAGGAGAACTCCAGGTCCAGGGGAATCTGAGACCCTCTTCTGACCTCTGCGGCATTGCATGACACGGGTGCACAAACCTGCATGCAGACAGTACATTCATACACATTCAGAAATAATAATAAAAAAAAGAACCATGTGAAAAAAGAAGGGGGTAAAACTCAAGAGGAATTAGTGAGGGAAGCAGCTGACTATCTTCTGACTTAAAATAAAATGATGACTTTCTCAGGAAACAGGAGCATATGATGATTTTGCTTTTTTAAAACATAATTAATTTGTTAACTAATTAATTAATTGAGACAGGCTCTCACCACCATGTAACCCAGGATGGCCTCATACTCACAATGTAGACTAGGAAGGCCTTGAATTCACATAGACTCACCTTCTTCTGCCACGTGAGTTCCAGGATTACAGGCATGTCCCACCATTCTCAGGGATCATTTTGCTTTTTAGAGACAATTCCAAAAGCAATGTGGAGAAGGAAATGGGGAGAGCAGCAGATTAAAACACTGCTAGAGTGGATGTGGCAGGTTAGGCTTTTAAAGAGAAATTGCACCATGTGTACAACTTTCTACTGCTGATTTTAATGAAAGTAATTGTGAAAGTGCTCAATTTCATGTTTCATCTAAAACATAAATTGCCATGAAATATTTTTTAAATTTTGTGTTCATTTTATCAGCCTTTCATCTCAGCCTATGAATGGGAAAAAATGAAGAAACTCTGAAATCTACTTATACGATGTTGATTTTTTTTTAATTAAATTTTTTTTTTATTTAATGTGTATGAGTGTACTTTCTGCATGTAGGTTGGTGCACCCGTGTTGTGCAATGCTGCGGAGGTCAGAGGAAGGTGTCTTATTCCCCTGGAACTGCAGTCAAAGAAGGTTCCTAGCCACCATGTAGGTGTTGGGAATCGAACCCAAGTCCTCTGCAAGAGCAATCGGGGATCTTAACCGCTAAGCCATCTCTCCAGCCCCCAGATGCTGCTGTTTTGTAATGCTGAGTACTGAACCCAGGGTCCTGTGCATGTTAGGCAAGAAGTCTACTGCAAAATTATTTCTCTATCCTGCTATTAATTTTTTGAGAAGTTCCTCATCAGTTACACATACTAAGTTCAAACTTCAGTCTCCTAGGTAGGTGGGTTACAGTCTGGCACCAAACTGCTCAGATGAACCTGATTTTGTTTATTTGTTTGTTTGTTTTAAAATATAAATGCATTTTTACAAAATACTACTTCATGGGGATGAAGAGAGATGGATTAACAGTCAACACTTCTCTTGCAGAGAGGATCTGGGTTAGGTCCCCAACATTCACATGGCAACTCACAACAGTATGTAACTCCAGTTTCAGGGGACCCAATGCCCTCTTCTGGTCTCCAGTGGAGCTAAGCACATGTGGTATACATATATACATACAGGCGAACACTCATACACACAAAATAAAAATAAATTAATCTTAAAATACTACTTAATTTATTTAAGTGTTCTGCTATTTTATTAGCACACTTTTCAGCAGCACACATTGCAATAGAGTTTTCATGAAATTTATTTGACAGATACTGATTTTCCCATGTAGAAAGACAAATGTTAACCTTCCTCATTCAAAATATTTATCCTTCTTTCTCCAGTTTGCTATTGAGTAGTAATGATATAAAAAGCAGGTTTTTCTATATTTTAAAACTTTATTTTGCTGGGTAACAATTTTAGTATTTCATTTTATTAGTTCTAATATTTAAACTTTAAGTACATTAGAATGTCATGAAACAATTTGTCTAAAATATAGTACCAACTCTTCTTACCCTTACAACTACTTTATGTTTTTATATTTTCTTCAAATTTACATAGAATAAATAGATGTATCACTTTGGAGTATTTAATAGGATGAAGCTCTTTATCGATTTCAGATGAATCCTAATTCTATGCATGTATTTTGTTACTATTTGTTACTAGTTCCATCTGGATTTCCCTTATCTGGATGGAAAACCTGGATATATTAGAATGACCAACTGCAGGTCTTTGGGTGATTTTCTATACTCACCCTTTGACAGCAGGTAGTACTGGCAGCAGGCAGGCGGAGCAGAACACAGTGCCCGTTTTGACACTGCCTTTCTGCAGGGAGGCCTTGCATACTAAAATCCTTAACACTGCAGCTGCGTAGACCCAGAAAGTCAGGATTCAGCAGCTGATTAAGCTGTATGTGTGTGTGTGTGTGTGTGTGTGTGTGTGTGTGTGTGTGTGTTTGTGTGATGTTCTAGATATTCACATTACTCAGCTCTTGTCAGTGACTAGCGCTACTGCAGTTACTAGATTGAAATCAATGAAACTTGGCCTTGGAGATTTCTTCTACTATCCAAGGCCACCAGGGCTTTCTCTGGCTCTTACAGCCTCCTAGTCTCAGCCTTAGCTCTCTGCCTCTGCTTTCAAGAGTTGGTGTTATCTTCGTTCCCTGCTCTGGATTCTCCCTCAAAACATTCAGTTGTGTCTGTTAAGGCACAAGTCACCTTGCCGATTTTCCAGCTCATCCAGAAACCCACTCAGCAGTGATTTTTGCTTGGCTGCCCCTGCACTGCTTTCTATCTGCTCATTCTGCGGCTTCCTGCTTCCGGTTACCAGCTTGCTTGCCTACACTACTAAAAAGTAAGAAAATAACAATCGAGAGGAGCTTTTTTTTTTTTTTTTTTACTGGGCGTGGCATTGTCAACACCAAGAAATGAACTGAATAATCTTGCTCATCTAACCAGAGGAAGGATGTTTCCACCAATCGCTGAAGATTCTACATGCCACTGAAAGCTTTCATTTACACCAGTCAAGAATTTTGTCACTTCATCAACAACCACATCAGTCTCTCTGCTAGGTCACCAGAAGAGGGGGTCCTCCTCTGTTCATGGTATCATCTGGAGCTCAATGAAGTTTGCTATAGCCCAAGATATCAATATCTGGCAGAGATAACTATCCCAGGCTGAGCCTGTATCTCCAGGAATGAGGGAAGTCAGCATGATCACTGTGCATTTTTTCTCAAAGCATCCCTGGAGTTTTCAAAATGGCTGGGGCTTCCATGAGTGTGATCCAGCTGGGCAGCTGAGGGACATTTCATTCAGAGCAGCCAGGAAAGCAAGGGAGAGTCCAACGGCTATGAATTGGTGAGTCAAACTCCTCACTCTCAATGTCTTTATTTACAGAACAATGAATATTTGAAGTAATTTCAAGGAGAACTTTTAACACTAAAAGCGTTATCTTGTAAAATGTACTTATCATTTGCACAAGCGATTTTACCAGATTTTTAACATTTTTTTTACACTGTCCATTGGCCCTGGAATAGCCACATTCCCTTTATCTGTCTCAAACTCATAATGCCTCATTTTTTTTGTTCGCCATAGTATACATAATTATTACCCCAACTGACTACGTATTTTTAGAATCCTATTTTGTTTTAAAATTATTTATTTATGAGATGAAAAGCATGTTTGCAGAATACATGGTGGGTTGGGGGGATAAGGTGGGGTACATGGGTCTAGATTTGAAAATCTCGTAACAAAAATATATATAATAAAAACATTTTGTGTGCTGGAGAGATCGCCTAGCAGTTAAGAGCGCCGACCGCTCTTACAGAGGACCCCGGGTTCGATCCCCAGCACCCACATGGCGGCCTAGAACCGTCTGAAACTCCAATTCCAGGAGAACTCCAGTTCCAGGGGAATCCGACACCCTCTTCTGAACTCCGCGGCATTGCACGACATGGGTGCACAAACTTGCATGCAGACAGTACATTCATACACATACAGAAATAAATAAAATTAATAAATTTTTTAAAATTTTGTTTAAAAAAACAAAAAAACCCAAAACAACAAAAAACAAATAATTCAAGGATAGTTGAATGTCTTTGAGAATGATGAACTGAATAAAACATTAAGAAATATTATTTTTTGCATTGTAAAATAGAGAGTGGTATAGCAATTGCTCAGTTCTAATGAAAAGCTGGATTCGATCCCCAGTATTATAAAGATACTATTTTTTTCCTAAAATTAAAAAAATATTTATTTATTACTACTATTTTTTTATTATTTATTCTTATATGTGTATGAATGTACTATCTGCATGTAGGTTTGTGCACCCGTATCGTGCAATGCCGCGGAAGTCAGAAGAGGGCATCGGATTCCCCTGGAACTGGAGTTAAAGATGGTTCTCAGCTGCCATGTGGGCGCTGGGGATCAGACCCGGGTCCTCTGTAAGAGCAGTCGGCTCTCTTAACCGCTAGGCCATCTCTCCATCCCCTGTTTATTACTACTATTTAAGAATTATTTATTGGTATTTTATGTGCATGTACACCACATTCTTATAGTTGCCAGAGGAAGCAGGAAGGTGTGCCAGATACCCTGGAACACTTACAGACACTTGTGAATCACAATGCGAGTGAAAGAACCAAACCCTGGTTCTCTACCAGAGAAATGAGTACTCTTAGCACGGAGCTATCTCTCCAGCCTTTTATTTTGTTTTATTATTTTACTTTGCTATGTTATGTTATGCTATTTTTGAGACAAGGTCTCATGTGTACCTAGGCTGGCCTTGAACTTGCTATGTAACTGAAAGATGACCTTGAATTCCTGATCATCATCCTTCCATGTCCAGAAATTTAAAAAGCAGTTTTTAAAAAGTGCTACCCTATGTATAGTGTGTGGAAATCACAACCAAGGCTTGTACATATAAGGGAAGCAATCTAACAACTGAGCCATGTGGCTAGCCCAATTTCACTATTTTAAATGTTACTGTAACAAATGGTCTTTATATTTAATATTTACCATTTCTAAAGTTGATTTCTTTGTCAAATGTGTTTTTATATGATGTCATGAAATGGTGAATTTATGGACAGATTTTACTATAGCTCCTTCTTAGTGTTGAACCTTTTAAAGAAAAATGAAATAAAGCTTAGAATTTATAGACTTATAGGAAAAGCAAAAGCTGACGAAAGGAACATTTTTTTTCCCAATAAGCTCCTAAACCAGTCTTTCGTGCTTTTCCCAGTCATTGAGCAAAATAGTCCCTTATAAAGGCAACCACATATGTGTCAAATTGCATACATCTAAAATGAAGTCACCATAGAAAATATTCAAAGGAAAATAAGATTAAATAATATTAGTGGAAAGACCCCTCTCTCTTTGAATCTTGTATCAACTGCCATGCCATCATGATTGGGTTATGTACACAAAATGCCAGTATTAGGAGTCTTACTGAGTACAGGAGAAAATGGAAATAACCTCAAACTACCATCCTCCTCTCAGCTCTGCTTATAGAACAGCCTGGATGCACACTTCATTTCTGAGTTTATGAGAAACCCATCACACAGGAAGTTTACTACAGCTTCTAGTCAGTGAGTTATAGCTGTCAACCACTACATTCATCCTCTTATTCAAAATGTCCATCAATCAGATCAAAGGGAGCTGAAACCATCTGACCAGCTGCAGGAAGCAGAAAGATGCTGAGCGGATTCCAGAGGCTGGAGATGGCAACCTTTCACCTCAGTCACGCACTATGGAGCAACACATGTGACAGATACACATTCTGAATGAATTTCTGTGGTCATTAGCAAGTTTGTCTTGTTGTTTCACTTTGTTTAACAGAAAAATAATCAGCTTTTTGTAATTTCTGAAAGCTTTAATAGTATATTGTCTAATCTCTTAATGCTCATAATTTCTGCATCATTTTTTCTGGTATTGGTTGTTTTTTGTTGTCGTTGTTGTTGTTGTTGTTGTTCTTTTTGAGACAGGGTCTCCCTGTAGCCCCAGCTGTCCTGGAACTCACTCTGGAGACCAGGCTGGCCTTGAACTCACAAAGATCCGCCTGCCTCTGCCTCCCAAGTGCTAGGATTAAAGGCGTGTGCCACCTCGCCCGGCTCGCTTTGGTTGCTTTTTATTGATAACCAATTTAAGGCATTTCAGAAGTTGTAAAGAAAATATTTTTAACATTTAATATTTGTCTTTAAAAGCAAGGGTTTTAAATCAGTGATCCTGGAGACATCAACAGTACTGCTCTGCTGTTCATATGCTGAGGTTTGGAATCTCAATACAACACTTTTATGACTTCATCCATCCTTTTCAATACTTGTCTTTCCCACATTTTCTGAGGTTTATAACTTTCTTTAATTGAAAAAAATTTTCTTCACAGAAAGCATTTGATAACAGACAGTGGACTCATTTAGCCTCTAATTAAGAACCCTTGAAAGCAATAAATAATTGAGTGGAAAGACTAGTAGTTGTGGTGTAAATAAATATGGTTCTTTTAGATAGGATGTCTGTAATCACATATGCTAATTACTGTAAAGATATCCTCAAAGTTGTTATATAAAAATTAATCTCTTCTAGTGGTGACATAAATACTTTTGTATCTACTAATGTCATTAAGAAATCTACTTATGTATTTATATATTCAAAATATTTATTTATTCATTTTCAAAAGATTTTTAAAAATATGTTATGTATTGTTTTTATTTTATGTGTATGAGTATGTTGCCTGTGTGTGTATAAGTGCATCTGTCCTGCAATGGTCATGGATGTCAGAAGAGTGTGACCACAGAGGTCAGAGAAGGCATTGGATCCTCGGGAGTTGGAGTTACAGACCAGTAGTGCTGCTACATTGGTTTTGGGAAACAAACCTGGGTCCTCTGCAAGATCGACCAGTGCTCTCAACCACTGAGTAATCTCTGCAGCACCTCTCATAGATGTTTTTCTGTATATTGGTTCTATTTATTTTTACTGATTTTTTGTTTATTTCATACATATTTTTTCAGTCAGCCTTAATCTTTATGCCTGCTTCTCCACTGGCACCCTCCAGCAGGCCCTCCCACACCCCAGATTTCCCACATACTGTCATTTGTGCTAGGGTCCATTGCAGATTGTTTTAAAGAAAGAAATGTTTCTGGCAGACAAAATGCTGCTCAAAGCGTGTTCACATCCTTTTGGTTAGTACCTGGGAATGTTACTTGGAATGACAGAGAGACTTTGAAGATTTGATTAAGATTATAATATTAGAATAGGGAAGTTTTTCAGGGATGCCTTGTTGAGCTTTATCTAATGTCATGGTAAGCTTCTCCATTTGGAGTCAAAGGCATATGACAGAAAAAGAAGACATTATCCATTCAATTCAATCATGAAGAAGGTTTAAGTCATAGTGCTGGATAGCTATAAATATCAACTTGACACACCTGGTTGAAGGAGACTGAATTTGGGAATTTTCTCCATTGGAATGGCCTGTGACCATGTGTGTGGGGTGTTTTCGTGACTGTTGTGTGATGTGGGAGAGCCCAACACACTGTGAGTAGTGTCATCCCTGGGCAGGTGTTCCTATAGTGTTTAATAAAGCACTTGGAACATGAGCTAGAGGAGCAGGCCAGTAAGCATATCTTCTCCCTGGTCTGTGCTTCAGCTCCTGCCTACAGATTCCTGAGTCCCTGCCTTGGGAACCCTCAGTGGTGAAATGTGACCTGGGATATGTCAGCCAAATAAACCCTTTCTTCAACAGGCTGGTTTTGGTGAGAATGTTTTGTCACAGCAATTGAAGTCAAACTAGAACAGTACCTATGGCTGTTGGCTACAAGAGAGAAATCATACGAAAGAAATGGGTGGACACCACGAGTTAGTAAATCCTCTACTGGAGTTAATAAGGAAATGGGGACTTCAATTTTACAACTGTGAGGAATTGAGGTCTACCAACAATGAGGACTCAGAAACTTTATTATACAGAAGGAATGTCTGCTAAACCCAAATTTCCATTTGCAGAGATGCCAAGTCGAGCCAGTGGAACCCCTAGCCTGAGAAAATTGTTTGATCCTAAATCCATGTTGCTTTAAGATGAGACATTTGTGATTAAAAAAATGTGGCAACCCAATACAATTTGTTTATTATGTTATATATTTCTCTTAAAATACAAGTAAATAGAATTCTAGGATAAATTTGGTTATTTAAATTATTTATGATTTATTTATTTTTATTTTACGTGTATGACTTTTATGCCTACTGGTCTGTAAGTGTGACTGTGTCATACAGTGTCCAGGGAGGATAGAAGAGGGCCTCAGATCCCTTGGAACCAGAGCTATACAGGTTCTAATATTTGAACCTGTGTCCTTTGCAAGAACAGCAAGTGCTTTTAACCACTGAATCATCTCTCCAGCCTATAAATTAGGCATGTTAAGATCTAATTTACCAATCTTATCAGAAATTAAATTTTATAAGAAATGTTTGAATGAAATAGTGCTTGCCAAATTTTACTTAGGATATGTAATGCAATTTTAGAGTCAGATTTGAGTAAACCTAGAGGATATTTTTCTTGACAGCTTAGTATCTAACTTACTTGAAAAATAAACGGCTGGGATTTAATTTTTATTCTTACGTAATATATAGTCTTTATTTATTTTTATTTTGTGTGTATTAGTATTTTTCCCAAATGTATATAAGTGCACCCCATCTGTGTAAAACCAGGGAATTTAGAAGAAGGCATTGGGATCCCTAGAACTGGAGTTACTGAAGGTTGTTGTTAGCTGCTACATGGGAACTCTCTTAACTACTAAGCCATTTTTTATCCTCTACTGTACCTATGTTTATGTATATCAATAATGAAATATATAGTATATCAACATTTTTCAACCCAGGGCTGACCTGTATTTATTTATTTATTTAGTGTGTGTGTGTGTGTGTGTGTGTGTGTGCATGTGTGTGTGTGTGTGTGTGTGTGTTATATGTGTACACCAGTGCTGAAATTATAGGCATGCCTGCACCATAGTCATTTTATCTGGATGCTAAGGATGCTAGCTTAGGTCCTCATGCATGTGTAAAGTATCCTTTGACTGGCTGAGGTGTATCCCCAAATCTGATGGTAATATTTTAGATTACAGATTTATCTGAAAAGTATAGGGAGGGTATTTTCTGTTTATTGTAAAATGATTAATGTGCTCCTCTTCCTAATAATTAGAAGAAACACACTGCATTGAAATATGTTTCCAGATATTGTGAACATCACTATTAGGAAGTAAGGGAGCAAAGCCTCCCTTACTGAGGCTAGCACACTACACAAAACTCCTGCTCCATTCGACTATCTCCTGTACTTGATAGCAATTGTTGAGTTTAGATAACACATCCAGTTGCCAGTGCTGATCAATTAATCAGGATCAACTGGTAGTTCTTATTAATTTATCAATGGTCTGTTCATTACTCATGTTCTCTCATCAACATGATTTGCACATGAGCTTTGTCCAGCTTTTTACTCTCAGATGCAGTAGTAATTTCCCCCACTCCTGCAAAACCATTCTAGGACCAAGAGTTTCATTTCTTACAAACAAATTAGCTTGCTAGGTTTTGAAATTGACCATTTTTTTAACTTTTAATATTTTTTGTAATTTTCTTATTCTATAGTGAAGAAAATTAAGTAAAATAATTGTTTGTACACAAATGCAATTTATATGAAAGGGAGGAAATGTACTCTTTTAGAGAAATTTATATTCATATTTTTATTCATCCACCCATCCAATAATTCATCCATCTATCCATTTGTCCATCCATATAACCAATCACTCATATCCCGAACCATCATCCATTTATCCATCCAAGTAACTAGCCAGCTTACCATCTATCCACCTTTCAACAAAATACGTACTGGTGCCGCATGTATTTCATATTTAATTAGTATTATGACAAAAGTAACCTTTTCTCTCAAAGATATATTAAGAAAACTCACATTTAAATGGCAATATTTAACAGTAATAATAAATAATATTTATTATTAATATTGAGGTACTCTGATTTTTAAAGAATATTCTGAGTAGAAAGATTTATTAAAAATTTATATGTATGTCTGTGTCTGTCTATTTATATTGCACATGATTGTCCATGCCCTCCATAGATAAGGGCCTCAGATTTCCTGTGTTTAGAGTTACAAACAGTTGCGATCTGCAGGACACAGATGCTAGGATCAGAACGTTGATCTCTGCAAGAGCATAACAAGCTCTTAACCACTCAGGAATCTCTCCTGCCCTGGGTAGAAAGATTTTAATTCATGCTAATAAAATAATATTCTTGTTAAAATGAGCTGATAGTTAAACTTTTCCACACTATTTGAAAAGTTTGATTGTCTAAAGTGAAAACTTATTGCCAAATATTTGAAAGAATCACTTTTGAATATTTTGTATACTTACAGTCATTCTTATTGTAATCCTATATTATCACTCATCCTTTAAAAATTAAAACTTGTACCCTTATTTTACTATTTTATACCCATTTAAAAATATTTGTGGTTTCTAATGAATACTAGAATTTTAAAACTGTATATATATATATGTATGCATATATAAAATATATGTATAAACTTAGAATAGTTTAAGAAAACAATGAATTAGAATAACATGGACATATTTAATATTTAAAATATGGACAGTACTCCTTTCACAACCCAGCCACAAGTGTGAGTGAGCACTGCAATTTTTCACCTAATTCTTGAGATGCCCACAAGAGAATAAAGCGTGGTGGCTCCCAGACATCTTTTTCAACAATGAATGTCAGAAATAGGATATTTTCATGTTTCTTTTTCCAAACAGTGTTTAGGAAAGAAAAGAATTAAGATGCTGTATATTTATTTCCATTACACTCCAATTCAGTAATCATGATGAACATATATTTTGAAGTTTGGTATGATGATGTAAGTCTGTGACACCAGCACTCAGGAGGCAAGATTGGGGTAAATGAATAAATAAATCTGAATATGACACAAGCTAGAAGCCACCAAATTATTTTAATTATTATAACACATATTAATGGTAGAGATTAATGGCATTCACTGTGAAATTTTTATACATAAATATATCAGTTGTCATTTTTTCTATGCAGGGTAGGAGCTGCAATATTATCCTTATTGAAGTCATGTTTCTAGAAATAGTGATAACAGAATTAATGGCAGAGGTGACATAGGGGGTAGAAAGAGGGTTTCAGGTGACAAAGAATTCTACTGAAAATAATAGAGTCAAATTAACAAATTAAGTGCTCACAAACAGGCAGGAAAAATAATTCTACTCAAACAATGCCACCAAGAAATTCCTGCCTTAATGGAAATTTTCAAAATAATCTAGAAGCCTAAATCTATCTTCACAGTATATGTTCACAATCATTGAAATCAAAATTTGTCTTTGCCTTGCTTCAAAGGACTTTAATAGGGAAACTAGTCTCGCCAGTTGGCTTCCCAGTGCATCCCTGATCAATCATCATGCAGAAGTGTTAATAAAAGATTCCATATTACAAAGTCCTGAGGTCATGGTTTGATGTCTAGTGATAAAACTGATCTGCTGTAAATCACTGATACTATAAATCACTGATGTAAAATGTCCTTTATATGCAAATGTTTTTGAACAACTGTTTCCCAACTGGTGACAGTGTTTTGGAAGGTTGTGGAAACACTGAGTGAGAGGCATGAATGGCAAAAATATGTCATTGGAAGGTGGGTATTTGAGGGTAATAGTTTGGTTCTGCTTCTGGTCAGAGTTCTCCAATTCTGGATTGGCCATGATGTGAACCAGCCACAAGCTGTTGGTCCCTCATGCGCTGAAACAAAAACCCATGCCATCCTGTTGTTCTGTAATGGACTCTATTCCCTGAAACAGCCAGAATGATTCTCTGCACACTATTGTTGCCTTAGTTATTTTGTCATGGAAATCAATAAAGTCACAAATACAATTATTAAAAGAAAACATATTCATGACACTTGCAAGAGAATTTCACCACTTCCTTATTTAAAGGAGTTTACTGCAATGGAGTTTTTCACTGAGGGAGGCACAACACAAAATACAGCAGTACAGGTGGAGATTATTATTTAAGGGAGAGAGTGGCGTTGAACTGGATAGCCAAGTTCTCAATTGCTAATGGAAACATTGACTACCAAAAGGATTGCTACTGAGGTTAGGCCAACATGAAAATTTATCAAAATGGGGAATAAGGTGTTTGACCAGAATGGGAGTTGATAAAATGCCAGGAGTAAAAGAATTTCCACCAGCATACTACAAGACATAGGCATAGGAAAAGACTTCCTAAATCAGACAGCAGCTGCACAAGAATTAAGGTCCACAATTGACAAATTTGACCTCATTAAACTCAAAAGCTTCTGTACATCAAAAGAAACAATCAAGGAAGTGAAGAGAAATCCCACAGAGTGGGAAGAAACCTTGACTGCAGAAACATCTGACAAAGCATTGATTTCCAGAATATATAAACTACTCAAAAAACAAAGAAGAAAGAAAAGAAATGATCCACTCAATAGATGGAGCAAAGAGCTGAACAGAGACTTCACCAGTGAGGAATTAGAGATGGCTGAGAAACATCTTAAGAAGTGTTCAACATCATTAATCATTAAGGAAATGCAAATCAAAACCACTCTAAGATATCATCTTACTCCGATAAGACTGGCTAGGATCAAGAAAACAAATGACACCAAGTGCTGGAGAGGTTGTGGGGAAAGAGGAACACTCATCCACTGCTGGTGGGAATGTAAACTCGTACAGCCACTATAAAAAGCAGTGTAGAGAACCTTTGGAAGACTTGGAATGAATTTGCCACCTTACCCAGCCATACCTCTCCTGGGCATGTACCCACAAGACTCATCTTACTTCAGAGATACATGCACAGCCATGTTTATTGCAGCTCTCTTCACAATAGCAAGAAGCTGGAACCAACCCAAATGCCCCTCAACTGAGGAGTGGATAGAGAAAATATTGTACATCTACACAATGGAGTTCTATGCAGTGGTAAAGAAAGATGACATCATGAACATTGCAAGTAAATGGTTGGAGCTAGAAGATATCATGCTGATTGAAGTAACACAGTCCCAGAAAAACAAATGATGAATTGTATCTCTCATCTGTGGATGCTAGTGCCAATTACCTAGTTGTCTTGTGCACGGCCCCTTGAGCTTTTGTCCAAGTAGTTGGGAGTGATGCATATTGAAAACAACAACAACAACAGAAAGGATTGCATCAAAGAACTGACTGAAACAGTGAACTTCTGCTCAAAACAGTCAACTTCCACTTGGAGAATTTTGAGAAAGACTGAGAAAGAGATGAAAAGCATGTTTGACAGAATGTATGAGCTCTGGTGGGGTGGGGGGGTAGGGTGGGGGACACAGGTCTAGATCTGATTAGTAACATAATCTTCTACAAAGTATATATATAGTAAAAAAGTTAAAAAAAAAAAGAATTTCCACTAAACTGCACCAATAGGATTCTTATGACAAAAGGACTAAGGGGGTCATAGTAAAGTCCAAAATCAGACTTGCATTGCACATAGGAAGTTTAAAGGGTATACTTTATGTAGGAATTCAAAGGGAGTTCACTATCTCATCACTGTGTACAAATACTGTATACAAACATGAATTTCACAGCATTTTCAATAACCCTTGAAACAACAAACTGCATGATGGTCATCATTAGTCTTTAGTGAGTAATTTGAACCACTGTTGTCAAAACTTTAGAAGGATGTACTAGTACAAAACAACATCTTTAAAGTATCCATTGTAACATACTACCATTCATCAAAATGCATAAAATTCTACTTGGCAATTTAAACAGCATCACAATTGAACAGAGTAGGCGATGACACATATATTCACTATTGAAAAATACAAGAAAATGCAGAGAATACATTGCTACATATAAGAAGTTCCCCCATTCCATTTTTTTTTTTTTTGAAAAAAGACCTGATTTGAATTAAAAGGAACTCTGGAGGTAGACTAATGTATATTATAAAAAATGAGTTAGTGTAAGGCGTGGGAAAAGTTCAGACATTCCTTCCGCATATTGAATCAATTAATAGCATGTACGAGGAAACCCTGATTATTTGAAGGAGTGGAGAAAAATGACTTGATTCTTTACAAGTAGTACAGGCTATTATTAGTATTCCAGATAGACTGTGTTGTAGAGAGTCCATCACGGGCTTTGATCTGACTGCATCCACAGCTGGAAACTCTGCACCAGGCTCTGGAAGCAGCACCAGCTGACATTTGCCTCCATCAGGAAAGTGAATTAGTGCTTGCAAATGCTAATGAATGGATCAAAGCACAAAGGGAGCAGAACCCATTCCTTCAAAAAAATCTGATTTCATTTCCTGTGGAATAAAATAATTAAAATATTCATAATTTACTTCTTGACATACTGCAGGTTTCTTATCCACAATTTTCTGCCTGACATCTTCTGTCATTCTTTTCTCTCTTTCTCTCTCTCTCTTTTCTTTTGTCTATATGACATTTTTGTTTTTAGCTTAAGAATATTTTTTAAATCATCAGAGGTATACAGTTTATAAACAGTTATTTGAAAGAGCTTTGTAACAAAGTTACAAGCACACACATGTAAATTTCCAGTTCTGTGGATACTTCAGTTAAATAATGGCACCATCAGGTAGAGGACCAAATTAGAGATGGCATTAAGGTTTAGGATTTCCAGCATCTTACAATAAAATGTCACCAGTGTAAGAAAGAAAAAGTAAACTGATGTGTCTGGCTTAATGCTTATATGTCAATATGTTCTTATATTTTCAAACCTGTGTTATTTTCAGATTCTATAACCCCCATTATGTATTGCTGTACCCTCCAAAGCTATGATAAAGACTTGGGTAAAGAAAATGATAGTTTCTAAATTGTACAATAACACTGCAACTTTGGAAATCAAAACTAGTCTGTTCCCATAAAAATATTCTTATTATACTAATTGTTTGAATGATGGGTTTTATATATAAAAAGTATTTCACACTCAATAGCAAGAAAGGTACAACAGAAGAGAAAAAATTCAGAGAAAGTCAGTTGAATCTGGTTTTGGACACACATAGGTAAAGAATAAAAATAGCATTTCTTTATTTATTTTTTAATTTTTAATTCAGTTTTGTATGTGTATGAATGTACTGTATGCATGTAGGTTTGTGCATCTGTGTCGTGCAGTGCTGTCGAGGTCAGAAGAGGGCATCAGATTCCCCTGGAACTGGAGTAAAAGATGGCTCTCAGCCGCCATGTGGGTGCTGGGGATCGAACCCGGGTCCTCTGAAAGAGCAGTCAGCGCTCTTAACCACTAGGCCATCTCTCCAGCCTCAAGAATAAAAATAGCATTTCTTTAGATTTCCCCAGGAAGAAGAAAACTGTGGCCTGAGCATATAGAACCTAACAATGGATATAAGGTGCAAATAAAATGAAAATAATGTGGTTCAAGTGGAATATTTTTCGTTTGAAATTTCTATTTTCCCACATGAAGAAATAAGGAATTATCCTTGCAGTTAACAGATCAGAAGATGTTTTGGAAATCATCAATGAACATTTTAGTCTTTCTACTCCTCCTTCAACTCTGCTTCTGTTATTCCAATACTGGGGTTGGAACCTAGGACCTTAGATATGTTTGGCAAAGCACTGTCCTAAGCTGTACCCTCTACCATCCTCCGACACTTAACCTCATCTTCCTTTAGTCTTCTTTATGTCTTTGCCTAAAGAAGAGCTTTTGGTCCCACAGATTTTCTCCCCCTTTCTTAGATCCTTTCAGTCATCTTATAATATTCCATTTAATAGAGGGTTAGCATTGTTTCTGATAGAAACTTTGATATTATTTACCCCATAGCATTTAAATTTTTTTGTTTGCTTGTAAAGTCATAACAAGCACAGACTATACTATACTTGCTATGTATTGTGCCTCTTACTGTAGTAGGAAACATTGATAATTATCTTTTAATTTAAAACATGAGCTCCAGTATAACTTAATTTTAAGTTTAAAATTTGAAATTTAGAAAGACATTACTAAATAGACATGTTTACCATCACTTTTCTCATTTCTCATTCTCCAAGTATATAGTACCAGAATATGAGTAACTGAACTGTCCAACCTATCCAACAGAGCCAGACTCCATTTGTTAATAAAGCCTCAGACCTCAAGTCTCTAGGAAATGTTTTATTTTTTTAATTATATGTATATGTAAGTGTATCTTTGTTCACATGTAAGTGGGGGTAGCTGCAGATTTCAGAAGAGAGATCATCAAATTCTCTGGAGCTGGAATTCATAGGTGGTTGTCAGCTATAAATGTGGGTGCTGAGAACTGAAGTTGGATCCCCTGGCAGTCCCACTGAGCCATCTTCTAGACCCTCTGGAAAATGTTTTTGCCTCAAAGCAGTATATGTCCCTCAAGAACCTCACAAATTTCTTCTAGTACTTATGCAATTTAGTGTCAATGGCAGATATTTTCTACACATTTGCAATTTATTTTATTTTATGACCAATTTGCTACACTGATTTTTATAGCTTATTAATAATATGTTAAAGACATAAAAAAAAAAAACTAAGTTAACTAAATTGGCTCAGTAATGGTATTTTATTATTTGGGTGATTACAAACATGAATAGGAAAATTTATATCACAAACCCTATCTTTAATTTTCTGGATTCTCTCTGAATCTTTAAGGCTTTGTTGCTGGTGGTGACACTTTCGTGTCCTCACCTTTTTTTTTTTTTAATTTTCCTATTTTTTTTCTCCACATTACCCTTCCTATTGCTTTTTCTTTCTTTCTTTCTGCCCTCTTATATTTTAGATTGCATTTTTTTATTTTTATTTATTTTTATGTGTATGAATGTACTGTCTGCATGTAGTTCTGTTCACCCGTGTCGTGCAGTGCCGCGGAGGTCAGAAGAGAGTGTCTGATTCCCCTGGAACTGGAGTTCTCCTGGAATTGAAGTTACAGACGGTTCTCAGCCGCAATGTGGGTGCTGGGGATCGAACCCGGGACCTCTGCAAGAGCAGTCGGCGCTCTTAACCGCTAGGCCATCTCTCCAGCCCAAATATTGTTTTTTCTTTTATTATGCATATTTGTTACAATAAATACTTATGTTAATTTATTCCGAATTGTTTTAACAGGAGGACACTTTAAAATAATTAGAAAAGATCCAAAATTTAAGCAACACAATCTTATGTCCTTTTGTTTTATTAATGAAATATGTTTGGACGCTGAGTTTTGATAGTTATTATGTAAAGATACTTTGCAAGAATCTTTCTCAGTAAATGCTCAATTTATAAATGCATTGTACCAGTTCCTTTTTGCTGGAAAACATGCCATACCTAAATATAGTGCATTAAATAATAACAAGTTGTTTAGGTTATGGTCTTTTTGTTCTATTGTATATTTTTATTTCCCAGTTTACTTGATTAATGATGGGATGGCTCGTTAGCAACAGATAGAAAACAAACTTACTGATGAAGAGTCTCGATGATGCTCCCTCAAGTCATGAGCATATGTATAGCTCTTGATATGAGAGACAGAATGTGGCAAAGTACTCATAAACCATTACACATTGAAAGAGATTTAAGTTTGAATACTTGCTCTATTTTGTGAAAGTAAGTCATTTGATGCTTGCTTTTTCCTTTGTATCTTTTAGTTTGTAAACATGTAAGTTTAAGCAAAACTCAAGATCTCTTTTCTGCTTTTTTAAAAGTTAAAAATCAATGTTTATCACACTATTTCATTTCCACTATAACTAAAATGTTCTTCAAATATAAAGCTTGGCATGGACTGAATAAAAGAATTCATTTAAATCAAATTAATTTAAAAATATAAACATAATATATATAAATGTAGGGGCTGGAGAGATGGTTCAGCAGATAAAAGCACTAGCTCCTCTTACAGAGAACCTGGGTTAGATTCCCAGCACCCACATGCTAGTTATCAACTGTCCAGAACTCCAGTTACAGGGGAATCAGATGCTGTCTTCTAATTTCTTCAGATATTACATGACATGGGTACACCTGTATGTAAGCAATAAATTAATACAGACAAAATAAAAATAATTTTTAAAAATGTATAAATTTAAAAATCCACTGACTGAAGCTGAATTTTAGATAGAAGACTTTCAATTGATATCTGAATTAATCTAGAACAACTAAATATATAGTTAGTGTTTCAGTCTCTTACTAATTCCTATTAGGAGAGTTGGCTATTAGAATTCTTCATGTTTTCTTCAGTATTTTGTAATATTTTCAGTTGATTATAAATTGTATATAGTTGATTATAAATTATGTATAGTTAAAAATATACAATTTAACCCATGGAAAGGTATGGTTATCACTGAAATGTAGGCTTAATTCTGTCATTTTATAACTAGATAATAAATAATCTGTTTTCAGAATTTAACAATTTTTACATTACTACCTTTTCTAATGTGCACAAAAGTCTATTAACATTTGCAAAACACATGCATGGAGGGAGACAAAGGCACACACAGAAAGAGAAACTTTCCCTTTGGTTGTCATGATTGTTGACTGCAAAATTCAAGAAGTCACAATTAGGGAGAAAAAAAGTCACAATTTAGGGAAGTTTCCAAAGCTTTCCTAAGTTCTGAGAACTATAAGGATTTTTTCACTTTAAACCATTTACTTGCAATTAAGTTGCCAACTACTTCAAAAGCCATACCCAAACACACACTAAAGAGAACCCGTTTAGATGTCTTTACTTTTCACATGTCCTTATATAGTACTCATTTAAATGAAAATGTGGTACATCTACACAATGGAGTTCTATGCAGCAGTAAAGAAAGATGACATCACAAGCTTTGCAGGAAAATGGCTGGAGCTAGAGGACATCATGCTGAGTGAAGTAACACAGTCCCAGAAAAACAAACGACGAAAGGTATCCCTCATCTGTGGATGCTAGTGCCAACGACCCAGTTGTAAGTATTTCTTGTGTAGGGCCCCCTGAGCTTTTGTACAAAGCAGTTGGGCATAATGCATTTTGGAAACAACAACAACAACAGAAAAGACTGCATCAAAGAACTGACTGAAACAGTGAACTTCTGCTCAAAACAGCCAACTTCCCCATGGAAAATATTGAGAAAGACTAAGAGATGAAAAGCATGGTTGGCAGAATGCGTGAGCTCTGGCGGGGTGGGGGAATGGGCGGGAACACGGGTCTAGATTTGTTAAAAATAAATAAAATAAGTAAATAAATAAATAAATAAATAAATAAATAAATAAATAAATAGAAAAAACAAAGAAAAAGAATAAAAAAATAATAAATAATAAATGTGTCCTTAACTTGAATTTGTGTTCAGAAGATTTTCAGAAATAATCATTTAAGTAGTCTAAACAGGTCTCTAGAGCTTGGTATCTCAGTTCACCAGAAGTTGCATTATTTATTCCTAGGGTGGTTTTGGAATTTTAAAGAAAATTATCCTTAACCAAATGCCAAATGAAGAATTCAGAGTGGTTTGGGGATGCCATCCTCTTCTAAAACTTCAATGCTTTATGATATTTGATTACATTCAATAAATTATTACATTATCATAGCCTTTTTTCCTAGTCTATAAATTGTTAATGATAAATTACCTACCAAAGAGTCTTATTAGCTTGATAAACTGTAAAAACTATTGTCATGTTATCAGTATTTATGTTTTAATGTTGAAGTACTTTTAACTTGTAATAAGCATTATCAATTGATAACTATAATATTATTACTGCAGTACAGACCAAGTGCTATTATTTTTAGAAAAACGTTTTCTCCTGGAATTAGTTTCACAGTGATTTTTTAAATATCAGCAAGTCTAGAGTTTTGAATACTTAAATAGTAATACTAATAATCTCATATTTTTTCCATAGCATTTTCGTGCAGAAGGACCTGCCCTCCAGATGGCATTACCTGTCATGGAAACTACCTCACGGAGACTTGGTTTCATCAGGCCCAGGCAAAATACGAACACACCCCTAGTTCATGTTCAACTCTCTCTCAGCTTTTGAAATTTCTTTCACCAGAGATACTTTGTTCATCACAACAATATGGACTGAGGATTAAAAGTAATAGTCACACATTTTTGTTTAATATTTCATTAGTTTAATTTATTTTATATAGCCCATTTGATCTCAACATAGTATTTAGAATTAAGGAATTTATCTAAATTCAATCACAAGATTTATCTTGATTTTTTTTTACTTGGGATAAGTTTTACACAGAGAAAACTTTGAACACCTTTTAAACAAAACAATGTGTACATATACGGGAGTTACTTACATTTTCATTAATTAGTACTAACTTTACCTGGCCATACTATCGTACTCTAAGTCACACAGCTGTAGAAATTAATTCATTTTAAACCCTGCATACTACAGTACACTTACAATATATAGAGAGTTAGAATTCATTTTATGAATATGCTCAGGGAAATTTCAGATCTATTAGAAAAAGTATTTTATAGCAATCTTCCAAAGAATTCAGAGCTTTTGGTCCCTTTTAAAATGCTATGAAGTGACAAGAACTTGTTTAAGCCAGACCATCTGTTAGGGACAATTATCAAAATATTCGTTGAAGGAACACATAGCTGTTGGCCCACTAACACAACACAAAGATCATGGTAGTTATTCTAAGCAATCTTGACATTGTTATGAGAGGAAAAGAAATAAAAGGCATAGTTAAAATTTTCACAATAAATAACAATTGATTCATAAAGCACACTACAGGAAAATTATTGACATACATCTTTTCCTTTCTTTACCACTGGGCCTCATATATATGAAGAGTTCATTCTTATTATAAGAGTGTTTGTGAATAAATTTGACTCAATGGCAAAATAATTTTGTTTGGCCTACTTCTATTGTCCACTCTGCTTGTTGGGGGAATAGCTAGAATGATAAAATACCTATGTTTTTCCTAAGAACTAACAAAAGCACACAGCTTTGTAAGGATTCAAATTCTCTTATTTGGTTATTGCAGTGTTTGTGAACTTAATTCAGAGAAGGAATTTTTAGTAAAACGTTCATAAAAATAAGCTGCTTCCAATGGTTTTGTAATTATTATAAAACACAAAATGATTATTTCTGTTTCTTCCAAGAAACTTTACATTACCTTTGAGAATGGGGGAATTGCAAATATTCCTGTTGGCAATTGAAATTGTTTCTAATATAAAAAACATGTGCAAATCTTGTTATTCTCAAAACAGTTGTGAAAAATATGCAAATGTCTTGGGTCTCAAAATATTAAGATTGTCCATTTTCTTCCTATTTCCCAAATGTCTACTTAGTTTTTTCATGTATGAATAATACCCTAAACCTTGGTTCATTACCAAATTAAATTAAGATCAGATTTAATTCCCCTTTGTTTCATATTCAGAATCCTATTATTGTATTTTCAAATTTAAGTTCTTCATTTTCAAGAACAGATATTGAACACTATAGGATCAATTTAAAGTTAATCTGTTTAAAAATATATTTTTGTAAGGCAGCTCCTGGCTATATGAATATGTAGCTATATTAATATAGTTTCCTGTTGTATCATTTATATACTCATGTTGATTCTGTGTAAAACCCAGTTTTACTTTATGTATGTTATTGTATAGTGATGTTATCAGTACCATATTCAAATTTTGCACTGAAAGTTTCAACCTGTACTAGAAACAAAAAGAAAATTTAGGTGATTATGCTACATCACAATCCCAAGTTATAAAATAGCATGCTAATTCTATTAAGTAATCTTTAAGTTTTGTATTCCTGTTTTGTTTATTGTTATTTTTAATATCAGCACTTCTAGGAAAGTAATCATTATTAAACCATATTTGTTTAATTTTTTCCACCTTTAAATATATTTAGAAAACAATGATAATTACACCAAACTCTTACTTTTCCTTTTGCCTGACTGTTAAATGTATGGGAATCATTGATTGAATTCACAGACATGTCTTGCTTCATGGCATGGCTTGTGATTTTTATTTTTATGAAATTTAATATTGTTTACTTTTTCTATAAATTATTTACATTCATTATCTATTTCAGACAATTATGAAGTAAGCAAAATGTTATTAAATTATTTTATTTTGTTGTTGTTGCTTTGCTTTCTTGAGACACGGTCTCCCTATAGCCACAGATGGCCTAGAACTCACTATGTGAACCAGTCTGGCCTTGATCTGCCTTTCCAGTTCTCCATCATCACTCACTGAGTGCTCCCTGGTTATGCAGTGTTGGAAGAGATAAGAAGAGGGCATTGGACTCCCCTGAACAACCTGGAGTTGTGGACCATTGTTAGCCACGACGTGGGTACTGGAATTTGAATCTGGGTCCTCTTCAAGATCTACCAGTGCTTTTAATATCTGCATCATTTCTCCAGCCCCCATCAAGTACAATTTCCTTATCCACCAACCCCTTATACCTATGTTACAATGTCTCAAAAAGAGGCTGTAGTGTTCCGACATTCTGTTCCCCCTCCATTGGCTTGACCTTGTAACAAATAATGAGCAAGACTGTGAAAACAGAGGACTTGGGAAACAAAGCATTGATACTACAGTATTGGAAATTGAAAACAAGATAATTACAACCTGAAAAACAGAAAATAGATGTTAATTTTTCAAATAGACACATACATTCCTTTCAGTGTGAAGCAAATTGGAAAAAAATGTGGCATTTTTAATGGTTAAGCCAGCTGTGTGCTGAGGACAGGCAGTACACATGGAATTTATTTTTTATATTTTTTGACCATATGCAAGGGCTTAGTTCCCCATCATCACTCATGGCAGTTGTTCAGCTAATTTTTGGCAGGTTGTAGAAACAATGTCTCCACAGTCACCAAGTGCCTCCTTTCATTTAAATGGTAAACACTAGTTAACATTCAAAAGCAAACATCAAAACCAGTGCAAAAATGCAAAGAGCAGAAGAGGAAATGCAAAGCCAGTAAATGGCCACACAACCAGAGGCTCCGTTTTATTGACCATGTGAAGTAATTTGAACAACTCCAGGTGTTTCTTGATATCTGATAGATTTGGGTAATCTTCCTCTCTACCATTCACCCTTCCTAGATGTTCCTCACAGGATGGCTTTGCTGTACGCGCTATTGAAGTGGAGGGAAAAGAAAAGCTGGTTAACTGTGAAGCACAAGCTCTCCAAGACCCTATGCTCTGGCCTCTGTTCACATCTTTCCCCTACTTGATCTTTTCAGCCATTTTTATAAATAGGCATGATTTATTTTGAGGCAGCAGAACATACGGCTTCTGTAAGAAGCGTAATTAAATTAGAAATGATGTGTGAGTGAATTTGAGGTGATTTTAGCTTAGTCAGAAACTGTACTACATCCAAGGTTTCTCACACACCCAGCCCAGAACACCAGCAGGGGCACTGACGTGCAGTGCAAGGATGATAGCCAGAAGCCTATGGGAGATGACCAGGCACACTTCCCTCCCACCTGGCTACAGACTACTTAAACTTAGAAATGCTAAAGGAAAGTGTTCACTCTCTCCATGGGGACAGCCTCCCACAACCCCAGCAGTGAAAGATGCTGCCTGGATCTGCCCTGGCAGCCAGCTGTCAGGACTCCCCTGCTTGGAACACCATCTAAAAGCATTCCTAGGGACAAGTGAAGCTACACAGGAGCAGTCTTGGGGAAAGGGGCCAAGGAAACAGGACAGTTTGCTAAGTGTGTTCACTGATCTGAGTGTGAAGGAATAAATTGGATTGCATCATAATATTTTATTTTTTTATTGATGCTTTGTGTATTTCATACATCATTTTCCAATTCAGTTCAGGCATGTTTCCCTTTCCCTTCCCCCCCCATCCCAGCCCACCCCATCCCAGATCATGTATTCTGCCATAACTGTCCTGCATCTTTCTCTCAGTTTTTTTTTCATTTTTTAGCAATAAGTGATAATTTATGAGTACAAGCATCCCTCATGTAAAACCGATTTGCAGGCTGTTGTGCCCAAACCTCCGCAGCCCCACCATCCAGCGGGGGGGGGGGGGCTTGTATGTTCAATCAAGTTGATCAAATGAGTGTCCAGACTATATTGCTGTAGTTTCACCATTCACCCCAATCGCAGCCCTTACATTCTACCGTGCCCCCTCTCCCACAGATTGTTCCCTAGGCTTAGAAAACCGCCACAGGTGGATGAGAAGCAAAACAGTCTACTTTCTCTGGAGCTGTTGTCTTGGACTCTGGTCAATTCTGGCTGTTTCCTTTCATGGGTTTGTCCAGGAATAACCTTTCGATCCTACTAATGAAGCACAAGAAATTAGATATATAGGTATTTAAACAGCACTAATAGTTATGGTAGGTTACTTTGGTATAGACACATATGTTTGGATGGTATGTTAATCCATGAATTACATTTTTTTCCTGTTAAATATGACAGGGTCTTACTATGGCTTATAACATCTCCTAACCTGTAGAGGATGTAAGCTTGTAGCATCAGCTGTGGGTTGGAGGAATAACCCACAGCTGATGCATCATAATATTTTGTATCCTGAACTTCTTTTGGACATGGTCATGGCAGCTTCAAATATAGAATACTTTGAAAATATGTATATATTTTTAAAGATCAGTTTGCCTCATGTTCAACTCAGTCCTAGATTTTTATGTACCAAAGCATTTGCATTTATTTGATTCTCAGTTCTTGAGTTAGAGGTATCATTGTAATTGGGTTCCTGTGACATCAAAAGCAACAACACCACCACCAAAAACATTACTTTCATTTGATTTGGACAGTGGAGCTTCAGATAGAAGCAGTCTGGCTGTCTAACCCAAATATGTCATAAGTTGTGCCTAGGGAGTTTATTTAGGTTTCTAATTTCCTTGTCATTTTCAGATAGTTTCTTTTGGTTTGAAAACTAAATCAGGGTTATATAAAAAAAACACTTTTAGAATTAGTGTGTTTTAAATCATCTACCTAAACTATTATCATTTTTAAGTGATATTGGCAAAAATGCTTTGTGTTCTCCAGGAAAAATTAAAACTTTAAAATAAAAGGGATAATCATTACCCTTTAAATTATTTGTTTTAATGTCTATAAACTAGATTGTAAAAACTTATTTGAATTAAGTAAAAGTTGTTTTTTTCTCATTGAAATATACAAATTTAACATATTTTTATCAATTAATAAAACTGTGTTCTGTATACACTTTAATGTTTTTTTTTTTTTTCTAAATGGTTGGTTGGTAAGAAGAGAAATAAGCTTTAGAGAAAATATTGCAAATCATCAACTGAATTTTCCCTTCGTCTCCATTTAGAAATATCAAATATGGGGCTGGAGAGATGGCCTAGTTTTTAAGAGCACCAACGCTCTTGCAGAGGACCAGGGTTCGATCCCCAGCACCCACATGGTGGCTGAGAACCGTCTGTAACTCCAATTCCAGGAGAACTCCAGTTCCAGGGGAATCCTAGACCCTCTTCTGACCTCCGCGGCATTGCACAACATGGGTTGTGCAGACAGTACATTCTACATGCAGACAGTACATTCAAATTAATTAATTAATTAATTAATTAATTAATTAATTAATTAATTAAATAAAAAGAAATATCAAATATACAAAAGTAAAAGAAGAAGGAAAAAGCATATATCGAAACCTTGGCCCTATGGCTACCAGATTCTGCATTTAGGCATCTGTATAAACACTGTCTCATTTATAAGCAATTACAGCCATGTGATACAGGCTTGATAAATACTCTTGAAATACAGTTCACCAAATTAATGACAACTAACTTGGTTAAGGCAGTCAAATTTTCCAGGGAAGATAAAGCTCTCAGAAAGCAAAATAAGAAAAAGGAAAGAAGAAAAGAAAAGAAAAACAACAACTTGGGAATAGAGTTCTAACCCCACCCCCACCCCCAAAAAAGCTGGGCATGGTGAGGCAGGCCTTTAATCCCAGCACTAGGGAGGTATAGGTAGGTGCATCTCTACCAGATGGGTGACAACCTTGTCTATACAGTGAGTTCTAAGCCAGTTGGGGCTAGAAGGAGACCCTGTCACAAAGACAAACAAAAATCAAATAAAAGGGCCATATATTTATTTCTCAAATGGAGATACTTTTGAGAATAAAAAAAGTATTACTAATCTTTAGGGATGGAGATATCCACTGGGATTTTTAGTCACATCATCCCTAGACATGGGAGAAAATAAAAGTGAGACATGTCATTGTTTGTATTTAATAGGACCCAAAGAACCTGTTTCCATTCCAATCATGTTGGCAATTTATTGAGAGCTTATTTGATTTTGATAATAAGTACTAAATTCCAATAAGCAGACAAGACCACTAAAAGTCAGAAAGATGGCAAAATTCCCCCCTGGCTCCATGCCCTGAAGGTTTTCCCCTTCAGCAGGGCAGGGACTTTCTTTCAGCTAACAACTTCAGAGCAGTTTAGCCAAGGCCAGTCCTGAACAGAGTTTGGAGTCATGACTAAATATTATGGGAAACCGGCTCAGGGTCAGTCATTCACAGAGAGAGCAACAAAGGACTGGATAAATGACAACTTTATTCACACAGATAGGCTCAAGTAGAGCTTCCTCTCAGAAACAATATCTCTAAGCTAAGCTCCTTCTCAGTTGTTATGGGTCTCCCTACATTGTTCTCGGTGGCTTTAAATTGCAGCCAGTGTGACCATTTCTACAGACGTTTACATGCCCTAAGATCATTGAAGTGAAAGTCCTTCAACAGGCATGTTTGCAGAGAGAGAGACTGCGGTCAGAGTTAAGATATTCTTATTAACAATTTAGTGCATGCAAGGGCATTGCAAACACTTGTTTGCTCTATTTTAGCTTTGATTTCTTTTTCCCAACACAGATTTTTGTAAGCATTCTATACAGCAATGTAGTTTGGACACTCATTTGATCAACTTGATTGAACAAACAACCTGTCACCCCCCACTGGATGATGGGGCTGTGGGGGTTTGGGCACAATAGCCTGCAGGTTGGTTTTGCACGAAGGATGCTTGTACTCATGGATTATCACTTATAGCTAAAAAATGAAAAAAAAAAAACTGAGAGAAAGATGCAGGACAGTTATGGAAGAATGCATGATTTGGGATGGGGTGGTGGTGGGGGGGAAGGGAAAGGGAAATATGCCTGATCTGAATTGGAAAATGATGTATCAAATGCACAAAGCATCAATAAAAATTAAATAAAAAAAAAACTACTGTAAGGTAAATGCTATGTGCTAAATACCTAAAGTCCAAACATCTGTCATCAGTCACACAGAAACACACAAATTACATGAAACAAATGGATATTTCTTTTCCTCTTTTCTATCAGAAAAGAAGAGTTCTTTTTTCTTAAGTGGATCAATTAAAAATTAAGGGAAGCAGACCTTCTCCATACCACCAAAAATACTTAAAAGCCCAAGGCCTCCTGAAAGTTTCTAATTGTTCTATGTCTAAATCCCATCTCCTTCATGACAGAATGTTTTTCTGTGTGTATATTTATGTCTTTACTTTTACTAAAGTTTGTTTCTTTTTGTGTGTGAGATTTTTTTCCTCCATTTAAATTCTTTAGTTGGGAGAGAAAATGAACGCAATCAGTACCCTGGGTGGTGACATGGGTGATTAGGAAAACCACAGTTCCTAGCTCCATTTGAGAACTTGTGTTCAAATATGGAGGAAAATGGATGTTAAGGAAGATGAATGAATAAAACAATTCTAAGCTCACATTTCTTAGGAAAGAACAGTATGTACTAAGAAGGAAGCCTGTGCAATCCCAGTTCATCAGTCATGGGTTCAGTTCTGGGGAGAACAGCAGTAAGAGTGTGGCTAGGGCAGAGGAGCCTCCAGGAAGAGGGGGCGTCATTACTACAGATAATTCTCACAGAAGAAATTGACCACGTCACGTTCCCACTGAAAACACTGACAACTGAAAAGTTAATTATGAGAACCGTGGAGGGAAATATTAAGGCATGGAGTGTGCAAATATAGTCAAGTTCAGAAAAAAAAAAAAAAAAAAAAAGATGTCGTGAGGACTTAAAGCTAATGCTGGTAATTGATTGGAATCCAATGTGGAATAGCAGCAGTCACAAAATGATACAGAGTTAGGCCTAGGCAAAATTATTGCTTATAGATAGACTTATACAGAGCATGAAGGAAGCAGTAAATTTTTAAAATTATCTCTATTTTATATCCATGAGATTAAATTTACTATTTCCAGAGATAGCCCAGTGTTTAAGAGCACTAGGTCCTCTTGCAGCGGACCCTGGGCTCAGTTCCCAACACACACAGGATAGCTAAAAACGACAGGATAGCTCTTAAACACTGAGCTATCTCTGGAAATAGTAAATTTAATCTCATGGATATAAAATATTATTGAAGCATTAAAATAACACAAGAGATATACAGTGATGAAATTTTGAGAAAATATATGATATTATTCTTCACCCCTTTACCCTAATCTGCAACTACAGTTTAATCCTATTCATTAGACAGATAATAAAAAATTAAAATAAGTAAATTAAATACATTTTCTTCTCTGTATTCATATCCTTATTTTCTTAAGGATATATCAACCTTTAGGATATATATTTCATTAAACAATAAGCATCAATATTTGGGGGATACACTTCTTAAAAGTTAGTAATTGGGTTGAATTTTCACCAGTACTGAATTAGATAGAGATATAAGAGTGGGTATTTAGAAATCCAAGCACTAGGAAAAAGACCAAAGCCTCTGTATTTTTCCATTGAGTAAACAGATGTCCAGGCTTGTCTGAATGAACTCACCTACCTGTTAATATTTTTCTGTAATCTACTCCCTTCAAGTGTAAACCAAGCCTGTGATGATTAGATAATGAGTAATTCATGGAATGTTAATTGAGTAATTAGCTTATCAAGTTTGTCATGCTAAACTGTACGAACATTCTCAATATTGTTTTCTTTACTTGTCCATTTGGAATAAGTAAGCTATCATGCTGGAAAGTACAAGGTAACACACAGCTCAAGGTTGTCTACAGAAAAATAGCCAGTGAACAAAGGAGTCTCAGGCAACAACCACAAAACTTGAAACTGGATCGTTTATCATTGGACCTTGTATTAGTCACATTTTTTTACTGTGATACAACTACCATGTATAAGGGAACTTATAAAAGGAAGAGTTTATAAGCCTGCCCCCAGTGACATACTTCTTCCAGCATTGCCACATCTTCTAAGACCTACCAAAACAGTGAAACCAACTGGGGACAAAACGTTTGAATACTTGAAGCCTATGGGTGATGTTCACACTCAAATAACCACATCCCACTATCTGGCCCCCAGAGATTCATGACCCTATAATATGCAAAATGCATTTAGTCCAACCTTAAAAGTCCCCATAGTCTTTATCAGTCTCTTCTGAGAGGCAAGCCAAAGTCTTTTCTGAGACCCAGGCCAATCTCTTAACTGTAAGCTCCTGTAAAATCAAAGGACAAATTATATATTCCCAACATACAGTGGAGCCAAATACACATTCCCATTCCAAGAGAGGAATAGAGGCATAGTTCAGAAATATAGGATCAAAACAGGACTGAAAACCAGCAGGATAAATACCACATTCATTATTTCTGTCTTAAACTTCTGAGACTTTATTTCCAAAGGTCTTAGATGGCTCAGGTCTTCCAACTTTGCATGCAACATACATCATCTTAGGCTGGTACCACTCCCTGTATGCAGGTCTCCTTGGCAAATATCTCACAGCTCTAGCATCTCGAATGTCTTCTTAGGGGGTGTGGTGGTTTGAATGAGTGTCCCCCATAGGCTGTAAGTATTCAGACATTTGTCTCCAGTTGGTGGCACTGTTTTTGGAGGTCTAAGAAGGTGTGGCCGTGCTAGAGGAAGTATGTTATTGGGGGCAGGCTTAGTGAGTTTAACAAGCCTCAAGGTCTCCAGTTGCCCTCTCTCTGCTTCCTGTGCTCTTCGTGTGATGTGACCCTCAGCTTGCTGCTCCAGATCCAGCCGCCATGCCTCCTGCCACAATGGACTCTAATTCCCTGCTCAAATAAACTCTTCCTTTTATAAGTTCCTTTGGTCATGGAGTTTTATCACAGCAACAGAAAAGTGACTAATACAGGGGGTCTCCACTACTTACCAGGTTCCACCTTAACAGCTTCATGCAATGACCTATCAGGGCCTTCTTTATGTATCACTCTGCCTGGCCTGGGTGGCTCTCTGAAACCTTGGAGGATGACCCCTTCACCCTGGGATCCCGCATGACTCTAAAGCCACCACCATGTGAATGAAACTGCTGAGTTTGGCTGCAAGTATGGGATGGAACCATATCCACAGCTTTTCTCTGCCCTGGACTTGTTGGAATAGAAAATAGAAAATAGAAAAGAAAAATGTTCAGTATTTGGCTTTCAAAAGTTGGAGGTTTAGCTGGTTGTGGTCTTGCCCTGAAGGTACTCTTTTTATTGTTTACTTGTAAATTTGTAGGCCTCTTCATTATAACTTTAATCTCGCTCTTTCCATTGATAACTTGTAAATAGCTAGGCCTCTCCTTAATCACTTTAATCTCACTCTTTCCATTGATAATTTGAAAATAGCTAGGCCTCTCCTTAATCACTTTAATGCCCTTATCAAAGGGATCCTGTCCTTCACATGTCTTGCCTCCAGCAATCATCTTCCCAGTGCACTTTTCCAATGAAAATTGTACACTCTGCATTTCTTTCTGCCCCATTTGCTCTTTTTTTTCACTGTAGATCTGTATAATATTAACCATTTATATCCACACCATCATTTCTACATTAAAATGTCTTGAAATATCCTCCACAAAAGAAATCAGTCCATTGCTTTTCAACTTAGCCTCAGGAAACCATTTCACTGTGGGTAAACTCCAGGCAGACTCTTTTCTAAATATCCCAGTTGCTGCTCAAGTCCTTATTTTCCTTTGGAACTGCATTTTTCTCAGCACTGCTTTCTTCCAGGTGCCTACTAGAATGGCCTGTTAAGCATACCTTATAGCAGTCAAAAGCTTTTCTAGCTCAAAGTTCCAAAGTCTTCCACACCCACATGGTCAGGTTCTTCACAGCCAACAGCCCACTCTTGGTACCAAGTGTCAGTCAATGTTTGTTTCTGACATAAAACCACCAAGACCAAGGGAACTTATAAAAAGAAGAGTTTATAAAAAAAAAAAAGGAAGAGTTTATTTAAGCTTACAGTTGACAGTTCCAGGGAATTAGAGTCCATCATGGTGGGGAGGTGTGGTGGCAGGAGCTGGAGCAGAAAGCCATGATTCATATGTCCAAGTGGATACAAGAAGCAGAGAGAGAACCTGGAGAGTAACAAGAGTTTATGAACTCTCTAAGCCCACCCCTAGTGACATAGTTCCTTCAGCATGACCAAAACCTTCTAATACCTCCCAAAACAGCACCACCAACTGAGGATAAATTGTCTGAATACTTGAAGCTTATGGGGACATTCTCAATCAAACTACCACAGACCTACAAATGAGACTCTTGTATGATACCTAATTGTAACGAATGTGAGTGGTCCTTTGACAGAGAACTTCTCTAGGTCAAACATAGAATTATGGCTCACAGAAACTGCAAGTGAAGAAATATATGCTATTTTATTCACTTATAATTTATGGTAGAATAAGGTTGGATTTTATATAATGGCTTGTATATTCCCATTCTGATGTTATCTGCCATGGACATATACCATCAAAAATATTTCACCACAATTGAGCTCATAACTCATGATGTGCTTTTGATTCTTGATATCGTTAAGATAAATAAACCTCTTTTATTTATAAAGAATCTCACCTCAAATATATTGTTATAACAACATAAAATGTGCCAGTACATTAACATGCACAGAACTGTGGAACAGATGACCAGAAGTAAATAATAGGAATTCCAACAATCTACTGTGAAGATTTGTCTTCTGATTCTTGTCATTTTCACATACAGTGGAGATATGGCCACACGAATGCAATGACTCTTCATTTCCTTGAAACTATCAGTAAGAAATAGCTCAACAGTGAAAGGTAGGGCTGCCTGAGTCCCTTCCTCCATCCATGCCTAACTGTTGTATGAGACAGGCCCACTCCTGTGTAGACCTAGTGATGTGTTATTTTTTCTTCCAATGGTTGTATCTTGTGTAGAAGAAGGGATTTCACAGCCAATCTCTATATCTTCTGACTCTTAAATTTTTTGTGCACCTTATCCACAACGTTCTCTGAGCCTTTAAGGGTGTTGTAAATGTTTTATTTTGGAGATTTTAGTGCACAGAGCTTAGATCGGGGATTTCCCAGTACCATCTGAAACACAGGTAGGAGCCAGGCACTTCAACCAGGCAGATTGTTGGCTAATCCTATCTCTGGGTTGTAGGATATCATCATGTCCTTGGCATGTGGGTTTCTCTCTGCCTGTATTCCAATGTGAATCTTGGCATGTGGGTTTCTCTCTGCCTGTATTCCAATGTGAATCTCAAATGCCACTTCACTGTGTTGAAGGCTTTCTTTGCCTGTCTCCTTCAGATGCCTTCCTCGTTTGTATGTTTTTTTTTTATTTGTTTTTTTTTCCTTGTTTATGAAGTGTTGACTTGCCTAAGTTTTAGGCTTTCTATTGGAAGTCTAACTCACACTTCCCTTTCTGTTCTGAAGGTTTTCAAAGGAATCCACTTAGACACTTCCTCAGCAATTCCATTTGGGGGGAGATATGCCTGTTTAGCCCATGCCCCAGTACTCTGTGTTTCAGGTGGTCCTGGGAAATCTCTGATCTACTCTCTGTGCACTCAAGTCTCACAGTGGCAACAGGCCCACCTTTTATACCAGCTAGCAGGAGGACTCCACCCCCACAGCCACACAAGACAATGATTTAATCGACAACATGGGAAAAGTGCAGGATAATTCCACACCAAGCTCTACCAACCCTGTGGGAGATTCCTACAGTGGGATCCCCCTGGGGATGGCCCATGACACAGATCTTAGAGCAACAATTGCAGACATATTCAAAGAAATCAAAGAATATAAAGAACAAGTCAGGGAACTAAGGAGAGAGAATGAAAGACTCAAGAAGTACATAGAGAGAGCAAGATTAAAAAAAGACCTAGAGGGAGAAAATGACAAACTCTGGAAGTGGAAACACTGAAAAGATGCAATGTTGAAATAAAAAAGGAAACCGACCAGTGAAGCAAAGAGCTATAGGGAGAGATTGAGAAGCTCCAAAAGGAAGTGGAGATATTAAAGCAATCACAAGATGAAATGAAATAGGAAATCAAACACTCATCCAATCAAGAGGAAAGGAATGGAAAAAGTATGAGAAGTAGAATGGAGGAAGCAGAACAAAGAATATCAGACCTGGAAGATAACACAGAACAACTAAAAACCTCAAGTAAAGATTATGAAAAATTTAAAAATACAGATAAGTGGAACAACCAGGAAATGTGGGACACTATGAAAAGATCAAATCTCTGCACCATAGGGATAGAGGAAGGAGAAGAATCCCAAGAGAATGGTATTGATCAGATCTTCAACAGAATAATAGATGAAAATTTCCCCAAACTAAAAAAAAGACAAAGCAATACAAAAACAAGAAGCACATAGAACTCCAAACAGACAAGATCAGAAAAGAAACTCCCCACACCATATCATAGTTAAAATGCTAGACGCCGAAAACAAAGACAAAATTCTAAAAGCCACAAGATAAAAACAACAAGTTACATATAAGGGGACACCCATCAAAATTACAACTGACTTCTCAGTGCAAACTATGAAAGCAAGAAGAACGTGGAGCAAAGCATTCCCAGTGTTAAAGGACAATAGATGCCAACCCAGGTTACTATACCCAGCAAAAATGTTGATTTTAGCTTAAGGAAAGAGAAAAATCTTCCATGACATAAAAAAGATGATAGAAAACATACCCAGAAAAATAACCCTTCAGAGAATACTTGAATCTATTCAAAGTTCAGAAGAAAGGAGCAACTATCCCCAGGCACCTAGAAAGAGAAACTAATAAAAGCATAAATGCAGAAGTAGAAAAGTAGACCAAAATGCAAATGGATAATAAGGTGAAAGGAAGCAACACACATCTTTCAGTTATACCTTAAATATTAATGGACTAAACTCCCCAATCAAAAGACATAGACTGGGAATTTGGATTAGGAAACAGAACCCATCTCTATGCTGTCTACAAGAAACACAACTCAACCTTAAGGATAGGCATCACCTTAAAATGAAAGGATGTAAAAAATATTCTAAACAAATGGTACCAAAAAGAAAACAGGTGTTGCTATTTTAATATGAGACAAAATAGACTTCAAAGTAAAAGAAATCAGAAGAGATAAAGAGGGCCATTACATCTTTATCAAAGGAACAATTGACCATGAAGATTTCACAATCATGAATATATATGCACCAAACTTTATAAAGACAATTCTCCAGGACCTCAAGGCACAGATTAACCCCAATACACTCATAGAAGGGGACGTCAATACCCCACTGAGCCTTTTGGACAGGCCAACCAGATAAAGAATAAGCAGAGGAACATTTGAACTGAATGATATGATACACCAAATGGACCTTGCAGACATCTACCTAATAGTCCACCCTAATACCAGAGAATACACTTTCTACTCAGCACCTCATGGAACATTCCCCAAGATCAACCACATAATGGGACACACAGAAAAAAAAAACCTCCCAGAATCCAAAAAGATTGAAATAATCTTATGCATTTTATCAGAACACAGTGCAATAAAGCTCAATATCAACACCAGGATACGCCCTAATATCTAAAAGAACACATGGAGACTAAACGAAACACTCCTGAATAATGAATGGGTCAAGGAAGAAATAAAGAAAGAAATAAAATCATTCCTGGAACTGAATGACAATGATAATACAACACAAAAAAACCTAGGGGATACTTTAAAAGCAGTGCTAGAGGTAAGTTTCTAGCCCCGGGTGGCTACATATCCCGGGTGCCTACATTAGAAAAAGAGAAAGAGCACAGGTGAATGATCTAACATGGCAGCAGAAGCACTTGAGAGACAACAACAAATGAACCCTAAACGCAACAGACAGGAAGAAATAACAAAAATCAGAGCAGAAAACAATGAAATAGAAACAAAAAAAATACAAAAAAATCAATGAATCCAAAAGTTGGTTCTTTGAAAGAATAAACAAGATAGACAGACCTCTAGCCCAGTTAACCAAAAGAAAGAAGGAAGAACTCCAAATCAATACAATTCATGATAAAAGGGAAATATCACGACAGACAAGGAAAAGATCCAGAAAATCAAATGGGAGTACTTTGAAAACCTATATTCTACCAAGTTTGAAAACCTAGAAGAAATGGATGAATATCTGAAATCCTGGGAATCACCAAAGCTCAACCAAGAAGAGATCGACAGCTTAAACAGACCCATAATATATGAAGGAATTGAAGATGTGATAAGAAACCTCCCAACTAAAAAAATCCCACTCCCAGACGGTTTCACACAGAATTCAATAAAACATTTCAAAAAGACAACCATTATTACTCAAATTGTTTAGAAGGATACAAACAGAGGGAATTCTCCCAAATTCCTTCTATGAAGCCAGCATCACTCTATTACCAAAACCAGGCAAAGATACAACCAAAAAGGAGAACTAGAGGCCCATCTCACTCATGAATACAGATGCCAAAATTCTAAACAGGATACTGGCAAATCGCATACAGACCCACATCAAGAAGATCATCCATCATGACCAAACTGGATTCATACCAGAGATGCAGGGATGGTTCAACATAAGAAAATCAATAAACATCATCAAACATATAAATGGACTGAAAGACAAAAAACACACAATCAATTCAATTGACAAAGGAAAAGCCTTTGACAAAATCCAGCATCCCTTCATGCTTAACGTCCTAGAGGGAATTGGATTGGAGGGATCATTCCTCAATGTAATCAAAGCCATATTCAGGAAACACACAGCCACTATCATCCTAAATGGAGAAATGACTGAAGCATTCCCTTTAAAGGTAGGAACATGGCAAGGCACTCCTCTTCAATATAGTGCTTTAAACACTTGCTAGGGCAATAACGCAAGAAAAGGAAATTAAAGGAATAATAAGTAGAAATGAGGAAGTCGAGCTATCCCTTTTTTGCTGATGATATAATTGTTTACTTAAGGGATGCTAAAAACCCCACCAGAAAACTCCTAGAAACAAATAAGAGTGTCAGTAAAGTGGCAGGATACAAAATTAACCTAGAAAAATCAGTAGCCTTTCTTTACACCAACAACAAGCAACTGAAGAAGGAATAGAAGGAGAACTTCCCACTCACAATAGCCTCAAAAACAATAAAATACTTAGGAACAAACCTAAACAAAGACAACAAAGATCTCTACAAAAATAATTCTAAACCCCTGAAGAAGGAAATTGAAGAAGACATGAGAAGATGGACAAACCTCCCATGCTCAATGGATTGGGAAAATTAATATAGTAAAAATGTCTGTTCTACCCAAACTTTTGTACAGATTTAATGCAATCTCAATTAAAATCCCCAAGAATTTCTTCAAAGGCTTGGTAAAAATGTCCTTAATTTTATTTGGAAAAACAAAAGACCCCAAATAGCAAAAACAACCCTGAGCAAAAAGAGCAATACAGGGGCAAATCTCTATACCAGACTTCAAACTATACTACAGGGCTATAGTCATAAAAACAGCTTTGTACTGACACAAAAACAGACCTGTTGACCAATGGAACAAAACCGAAGATCCAAACTTGAACACATACAATTTCAGCCACCTCATATTTGACATGGGGGACAAGAAGACACAATGGAGGAAAGACAGCATCTTCAGCAAGTGGTATTGGCAAAATTGGATCACCACTTGTAGATAAATGAAATTAAACCCCTACCTCTTGCCCTGTACAAAAGTAAACTCCAGATGTATCAAAGACCTCAACATGAAGCCCAAAACTTTGAAGGCGATAGAAAAAAAAGTTGATAGCAGCCTACAAGACATAGGAATAGGAAACGACTTCCTAAATCAGATAGCAGCTGTGCAAGAATTAAGGTCAACAATTGACAAATGGGACCTCATTAAACTCAAAAGCTTCTCTACATCAAAAGAAACAGTTAAGGAAATGAAGTGAAAACCCACAGAATGGGAGGAAATCTTCACTGCAGATATATCTGACAAAGCATTGATTTCCAGAATATATACACTACTCAATAAAACAAAGAAGATAAGGCCCTGATGTAAGCATGGGAAAGATGCATTGAGACCACACTTGCAAGGGTTGGTCTCTGGAACACCAGAGAGTGTTTCCAAAGGCCACTAAACCAATAAAGCAAATATAGGTCTCCCTGAGTCAAGCAAGACTCCTCTGTCAACACCAGCTACACCTCACCTGCCTGGAAATACTGTGCAGCAGTGGCAGCCACATGCCCGTATATCCCAAATCTAATTGGCTATTAGCTCTCCCCTTGGAGGAATAACCCATGGCTGATGCCAGAAGCTTACATCCTCTAGTGGTTAGATGTTATAAGCCACAATAAGATCCTGTCATATTTTACAAAAAAAAAACATAATTCATGGATTAACATACCTTCCTAACATCTGTGTCTATACCAAAGTAACCTACCACAACAATTAGTACTGTTTAAATACCTATATATCTAATTACTTGTGCTTCATTAGTAGGATTGAAAGGTTATTCATGGACAAACTGTCAGCCCATGAAAGGAAACAGCCAGAATTGACCAGAGTCCAAGACAACAGCTCCAGAGAAGTTTTGCTTCTCGTCCATCTGTGTCCCTTTTCTAAGTCTAGGGAACAGTTTGTAGAAGAGGGGCCGTGGTAGAATGTAAGAGCTGCGATTGGGGTGAATGGTGAAACTACAGCAATATAGTCTGGATACTCATCTGATCAACTTGATTGAACATACAAGCCCCCCCAACTGGGTGGTGGGACCCATGGGCTGCGTGGGTTTGAGCACAACTGCTTGCAAATTGGTTTTACATGAAGGATGCTTGTACTCATAAATTATTACTTATTGTTAAAAAATAAAAAAAAGAAATATTAAAAAAAAAAGAAGAAAGAAGACAAATGACTCATTCAAAAGATGGAGCAAAGGGCGGAACAGAGACTTCACAAGTGAGGAATTAGAGATGGCTGGAAAACATCTTAAAAAGTGTTCAACATCATTATTAATTAAGGAAATGCAAATTAAAACCACTCTCAGATATAATCTCACTCTGATACAACTAGTTAAGATCAAGAAAACAAAGGACACAGATGCTGGAGAGGTTGTGGGGAAAGGGCGACACTCATCCACTGCTGGTGGGAATGTAAACTCATACTGTGGAAAGCAGTGTGGAGAACCCTTGGAAGACTCAGAATGAACTTGCCACCTGACCCAGCCATATGACTCCTGGGTATATATCAACAAGACTCATCTTACTGCAGAGATACATGCACAGCCATGTTTATTGCAGCTGGAACTAACCCAAGTGTCCCTCAACTGACAGGTGGTTAGAGAAAATGTGGTACATCTACACAATAGAGTGCTATGCAGTGGTAAAGAAAGATGACATCATGAGCTTTGCAGGTAAATGGATGGAGCTAGAAGTTATCATGCTTAGTTGAGTAACACAGTCCCAGAAAAACAAATGATTAATGGTATCCCTCATCTGTGGATGCTAGTACCAATTAATTAATTGTATGGCAAGCTGAGCAATGTTAATGTGATGTGAAAACAACTGTACTCTTATATTGTGAAACCCTTAAAAATAAATAAATGAAAGTAAAAAAAAGTAAATTGTTTATTTTAGGACTGTACATTCATCAGTCACTTAATTTCATCACATTATAAAGCCTTGAATCTTAGCTTTCTTCATCGTATACTTCAGAGGTTTTCTTGATTAAGGAGGAGAGTAGTATTTCTGATAGGAATAAACATATATATTTAAAATGTAGCTTCATCCTATGCCAATTTATCTAAACAACAATGCTGAGTTTCAGCTGAGGATCATGGTCTCCCAGGGCATGGATTTACTTTTACTGGGTTTAAGGTAACAAGTAAGAATTCTCTCCTGCAGAACTAGTCTCAAATCGAAGCGTAAAGTGTTGATTACACTTGTAACTTTAGTGACACTAGCTCACAAACAGGCTCATTTTTAGACTAGTTTGTTTCATAGTTCACAATGTTCACAGCTAAATAAGACCATTAATGAGTTTTCTTTCCTAGAAGCCGTTACAGCACTTTCCAGGGCTATGATACTACCCAATAGGAAAGAACCTTCTACCTCAATTCCAGCTTGATTAGGGGAAAATTATGTTATGAACAAAAAATTAATAGTACTCTTCACCATGATCAGACAAGCAAAGTGGATTAAAATTGAGTGACAGTTTAAAAAATGATCATGGTGGAGTTTTTGGCATGAAAAAAAGGGATAGTTTGACTTCCTCTTTTCCAGTGAGTGTGCCTGTAAATTACTTTTCTTGTCTTACTGCTCTCATGAAGATTTCAAGCACTATATTGAAAAGGAGTGGGGCTTGATGAAAAGGTTTCATGTCTTTCTTTCTGTATCCCCCCTCCCCTTTTTTAGCGTATGAGTCTCCAGAAGACAGTTGTATTATACATGACTATAGGGTGGAGTCAAGGCACAGATTTCATCAAATTCACCCATGTTGTTTTGGGTGACTATATATGATTAACTTGGGAAGCAAACTTAATTTTTATGTTAAATCATCTTAAAGAGAATGCTACAAGGTGATACTGTACAACAGAGAAATTATAGAGAACATTTGTATGTGTCAATCCCAAAGTTCTTGCTCTACAGATTTTATGTAAAGCAAATGTGGGCAACAGCGAATTATATCTCCATTTAATTCAGATGCATTACCATTTTTATCAGATTCTGTAAACCAATGTTGTTTAATATACACGTGTTTACTTTTACTAAGTCCTAAAACACCATGTGTCCTGTAGACAGTGTCTAGGCGAAACTGGGTACTTGCTGAGCTCACGTCAATTAAATATGCCTTAATCGAATATACACCCGTGTCCCTCTCCCACCCATCCCCCCTTTCCAATTCACCATTTCAGTCCATTTTCTGATGCAGTCTTTCTGTTGTTCTTTTACTATGCCTCCCTCTCCATGAGAAATATTTATATCTGGGTTGTTGGTACTAGCATCCACATATGAGGGACACCATTTGTCGTTTGTTTTTCTGGGACTGTGTTACTTCACTTAACATAATGTCTTCCAGCTCCATCCATTTACCTGCAAATTTCATGATGTTGTCCCTCTTTACTGCTGCATAGTATTCCATTGTATACATGTACCACATTTTCTCTATCCACTCGTCAGTTGAAGGGCACCTGGGCTGGTTCCAGCTTTTTGCTATTGTGAACAGAGCTGCAATAAACATAGCTGTGCATGTATCTTTGCAGTAAGTTGTGTCTTGTGGGTATATACCCAGGAGTGGTATGACTGGGTCAAATGGAAGGCTCATTTTGAGTCTTCTAAGGGTTCTCCACACTGNAATTTAGATTTAGGAAAGTTCTTAGATCGCAGGTAGAAACAATCAAATTCATTATCATAACTTGCAAGTAGCTGTTTAGTTCCTATTTCTGCCTCCCTATAGAACTACATTACTCTCACCACTGTTTTCTTCCAGGGTCCTACTAGAATGACCTTGAAGCTCTGATAGCCTTCAACCACTTTTCTATTCAGGTGCTCTAAAGTCTTCCATATTCCTCAAAATAACTATATGGTATGATTCTTCACATCAATAGCTTACTCTCTGGTACCAAATTCTATTTTAGTTATGTTTCTGTTGCTGAGATAAAAACATGGGCTTGCAGGTGTGGTGACACACACCTTTGATCCTAACACTTGGGAGGCAGAGGTAGGTGGATCTTTGTGAGTTCAAGGACAGCCTGGTCTACAGAGTGAGTTCCAGGACAGCTGGGGCTACAGGGAGACCCTGTCTCCAAAAGACCAAAAAAAAAAAAAAATGGGCTAACCAATCTAGGGTCTCTCCCCTTAAGAATATTAACTCTCCCGCACTCAGCAGTAATCAACTGGCGATAATTCTTTGACTAAATTTGGACCCTGCTGTCCATTTCCACAGTTCTGTGCTGGATTTTTGTCTGCTCGAGTTTGTATGGGTCTTGCAAATGCTGTTGTGTTTGCTGTGGGTTCCTATGAGCAAAGTCTCCAAAGCCTGTAGCACTCTTTCCATAGAGTCATGCACCTTCAACCCAGCTTACAATATTCCCACCCCTGTCTTCCAGAATGGTTCCTGATCCATCCCTTGGTAGGTGGAGTTTAATATAGGTCTGTCCAAGGGCCTGCAGTCTGCCGATTCTTATTCTCTATATTTGGCTATTTTCTCTATGTTATGTGACTTTTTGTGTTCTTTGCCCTCTGTTGCATAAGGGACCTTCATTGATTAGAATTTAGATACGCATTTGTTTTCTCTTTACCCCTTGGTCTGTATTCTGTGAGCCTTAGGTGTAGAGGTTGCATTGTAAATGTACCACTTTGGCTTGGGAAATTCACAGAAATTCTCTGTGCATGACCAGTTCTGAAACTCTGTAATAATCTCTTTTGAAAAAGAAGCATCATGATGGGTGTTGACTGGGATACTTGTCTATAAATATAAGGATCCATATTTTGCACAAATTACATTTGTCTATGATGACAGCCTTGGGCTTTTCTCTAAAACCTATGACCTCTCAAGCTATTTAAATTTGATTCTGTTTTCAATACCACATATCTGATTCCTCACATTGAATGGGCCTTAAGTCCAATTAAGTAGCTGTTGATCACTCCCAAGATGAAAATGCCACTACTGCATCAATGTCTTTGGCTGTGCCAGTCAGTGAAGTGTTTATTAGGCTTTGGACATGGTGTTGGACCACCTATTGATGTTCTCTCTTAGCAGGTTGCAAGGTGCTTTCCTAAACAATGAGAGCTAGAATTCAGGGGAAGGATTTTTGGGTCAGTTCAAGCTCCACCGCTGCAAATTCAGTCCCCTAAGTATGTCCTGTCTTCAGCAATAAGTCCCTCTGTTTTTCTTTTTGTTTTTTTATACTTTCAGTGACTTGCCTTTATATTTATCTCTGCTCTGTCTCTCCCTGTCTAACCTTCTTCCATGCACTCACTCCCCATTTGAAATATTCCCATCTTCCCCCCTATACTCCAGGAGATGAACTTTCATCAAGGGTTGTTTGGGGACACTAACTTGATGTGATAGGACTTAACAAATGACAGAATACTTGAATACCAATGGGGGGGATTCTGGAGGGTGCCAGTGTGGAAGGACACATCAAGTTAAGATGTTCTGTTTAAAATACACACAAAAAAAATCAATACAAAATTACCAAAAAAATGACCAAGGCAAATTATAGAGGAAAGAGTACATTAGATTGATGGTTCCAGAGAAATGAGTCCATCATGATGAGGGATCCATGACAGGAGGCAGCAAGAGCAGATAAATGTGAGCTCACATTTCCCAGCTCATGTAAGAGGTACAGAGTGGAACTGAATTTGGGTCAAGGAAATGAACTCTCAAACTTTGCCTCAAGTGATGTGCTTCTACTATCAAGGCCAAATCTGTTAAAGCTTCTATGAACTTCCCCAAATAGACCCACCAACTGACAAACTTCTTATCCAAACCAATACATCTTTCTCCAGAAACTCAAATTTATAGTTAGGATTTTTACAAATGAAGTTTAGAGCCACAGCTCAATATACGACATTTATACTATTCTGTAGAATGCCTCCTACATCACCGACCTGCAGCTACTATCCTTCCTAACACATGCTACAAATACTCTTTTATATGACAGCCATGTCCACCTCTTCATTCAGTCATGTCAGTATTGACTCAATACCTCTAACAGAGTTATTCTTTATTTCAGTTGCTAAGTGTATCTGTGTCCAGATCTAAATATCTACGCATACTTACATGCACACGCACAAATAATACATGGTAGATATTTTATTGACCCATCTAATTAATTATCCTTCAGTGACTTACTTATTAATATACCAAACTGTGGTGACTCACTTTTTTATTTTTTATTTTTTTGGTCTTTTTGAGACAGGGTCTCCCTCTAGTCCCAGCTGTCCTGGAACTGACTCTGTAGACCAGGTTGGCCTTGAACTCACAAAGATCCACCTGCCTCTGCCTCCCAAGTGCTAGAATTAAAGGCACGCAGCACCCCGCCCCATATACCAAGATTCCAAAGTCTGAAAATAAGTGGTAAGTTAATTCTAGAACCTGTTAAGGGATTAATATTAGAAAAGCACAGTTGCTTTCAGGTAAAGAGGAAGATGACATTAACATTGCTCGTGTTGCTAGCATCCACAGATGAGGGATACCATTCATTGCTTGTTTTTCTGGGACTATGTTACTTCACTTAACATAATATTTTCTAGCTACATCCATTTACCTGCAAAGTTCATGATGTCATCTTTCTTTACTACTGCATAGAACTCCATTGTGTAGATGTATCACATTTTTTTCTATCCACTAATTGGTTGAGGGGTACTTGGGTTGGTTCCCACTCTTCACTATTGTGAAGAGAGCTGCAATAAAATGTGCATGTATCTTTGCAGGAGGATGAATCTTGTGTATATATTCAGAAGTGGTATGACTGGGTTGGTAGCAGGCTCAGTTTGAGGCTTTTAAGGATTTACCACACTGCTTTCCACAGTGGTTGTACAAGTTTACATTCCCACCAGCAATTAATGAGTGTTGCCCCATCCCTACAACCTCTCCAGATTTTGGTATCATTTGTTTTCTTGATCCTAGCCAGGCTTATTGGAGTGAGATGATATCTTAAAGTGGTTTAAATATGCATTTCCTTAATTATTAATGATGTTGGACACTGTTTTAAGGTGTTTCTTCAGCCATTTTTATTCCCTCATTGTGAATTCTCTGTTCAACTCTTTACTCCATCTTTTGAGTGAGTCATAGTGAGTCATTTGTTTTCTTATTTTTTTTTTGAGTAGTTTATATATTCTGGAAGTTAATGAAAGTTAATGCTCTGTCAGATGTATCAGTGATGAAGGTTTCTTCCCACTCTGTGGGTTTTCTCTTCACTTCCCTGATTGTTTCTTTCCCTGTACAGAAGCTTTTGAGTTTAATGAGGTCCAAATTGTCAATAGTCCATCTTATTTCCTGTGCAGCTGGTATCTGAGATAGAAAGTCTTCTCCTATTGAGAAAGAGATGAATAGCATGTTTGGCAGAATGCATGAGCTCTGGTGGGGTGGGGTGATGGGGGGGACACGGGTCTAGATTTAATAAAAAATATATGTATAAGTAAATAAATTAAAAAAAGAAAGAAGTTCTGCTCAAAACAGCATTGAGAAACAAGAGGCATAGTGGCACACACCTGTCAACTTGGTACCTAGGACACTGACGTAAAAGGATTTCAGAGTTCAGGCTAGCCTGAGCTCTGCAGTGAGTTTGAGGGCTTCCTAACAGAGCCACATACTGGATGAAGCTGTCAGCACAGGAATCCTTGGGAAATACACTCTCAGCAATATATGGACATAATAAAAATAGACATAATGTCAACAACAGGACGGGGTGATGCGCAGTGGAGAATGGCAGCTCTCAAACACTACTGTTGGGGAACAGAATATTGTGCAGGTTAAAGAAACATTTTGATAGTTCTTCAAAAAAGGTAACCCCAGAATGTCCACACATGCTGGATAGCTTCAGCTGTCAAGTTGAAAAAAAAAAAAAAAAGAGGGCTGGAGGGATAGCCTAGCGGTTAAGAGCGCCGACTGCTCTTGCAGAGGACCTGGGTTCGATCCCCAGCACCCACATGGCGGCCGAGAACCGTCTGAAACTCCAATTCCAGGAGAACTCCGGTTCCAGGGGAGTCCGAGACCCTCTTCTGACCTCCGTGCGGCGTTGCACGACACGGGTGCACAGACCTGCATGCAGACAGTACATTCATACACATACAGAAATAAATAAAAAAATTAAAAAAAAAAAAGAAAAAAAAAAAGAAAGTCTTCTCCTATGCCTATGTCATGTAGGTTGCTGCCATTGCTTTCTTCTATCACCTTCAGAGTTTAGCATTTTCAAGTCGAGGTCTTTGATCCATTTGGAGTTGGTTTTTTAAAATGTTTTATTTATTTTCTTTATGTGTATGAATGTACTGTCTGAATGTAGGTCTGTGCACCCGTGTCCTGCAATGTCTCCGAGGTCCGAAGAGGGCATTGGAGTACCCTTGGTCTGGAGTCAAAGGTGTTTCTCAGCCACCATGTGAGTGCTGGGGATCGAACCTGGGTCCTCTGCAAGAGCAGTTGGTGCTCTTAACTGCTAGGCCATCTCTCCAGCCCCTGGAGTTGATTTTTATACAGAGTGAGACATAGGGGTCTAATTTTATTCTTCCACAAGTTGTGATCCGGTTGTACCAAGACCATTTGTTGAAGTTGCTGTCTTTCCTTGATTGAGTCTTCCTGGCCCCTTTGTAAAATATGAGGTGGCTGCAATTCTATGTGCTCAAGTTTGGACCTTCAGATTTGTTCCATTTTATGCCAGTACCAGGGTGTTTTAATGACTATAGCCCTGTAGTATAGTTTGAACTCTGGTATAGAGATCCTCCCAGTGTTGTTCTTTTCGATCAGGGTTGCTTTGTCTATTCAGGGTCTTTTGTTTTTCCATATGAATTTAAGGATTATTTTTCCAAGCCTGTGAAACTCATTGGGATTTTAATTGGTATTGCATTGTATCTGTATATTAATTTGGGTAGAATGGAAATTTTTACTATATTAATCTTTCCAATCCATGAGCATGGGAAATATTTTCATCTTCTGATGTCCTCTTCAATCTCCTTCTTCAGAGGTTTAAAATTTTTGTTCTAGAGATCTTTGATTTCTTTGGATAGGTTTGTTCCTAGGGTATTTTGTTTTTGAGGCTATTGTAAGTGGGAAGTTCTTCTTATGTTCCTTCTTCGGTGGCTTGTTGTTGGTGTAAAGAAAGGCTGCTGACTTTTCTAGGTTAATTTTGAATCCTGCCATTTGACTGAAACTCTTAATTGTTTCTATGAGTTTTCTGGTGGAGTTTTTCACGTCCGTTAGGTAAACTATCATATCTTTTGCAAAAAGGGATAGCTTGATTCCTCTTTTCCAATTAGTACTCCTTTAATTTACCTTTCTTGTCTTATCACTCTAACAAGCATTTCAAGCACTATATTGAAGAGGAGTGGTGATGGAGTGCAGCCTTGCTTAGATCCTGCCCTTAAGGGGAATGCTTCTAACTTTTCTCTATTTAAGATGATGCTGGGTATGGATTTGTTGTATACGGCTTTGATTATTTTGAGAAATGATCCCTCCAGTCCAATTCCCTCTAGGACTTTAAGCATGAAGGGATGCTGGATTTTGTCGAAGGCTTTTTCTGCATCAATTGATATGATCACGTGTTTTGGAACTTTCATTTATGTTTTTTATGATATTTATGGATTTTCATGTGTTGAACCATACCAGCATCTCTGGTATGACTCCAACTTGGTCATGACGGATGATCTTTTTTAGGCGGGTCTATATAGAAACAACTGTGCTGATTTAAGTCTTGCTTAATCCTTTAGATACATAATTATTCTCAGTTACCATAGGGCTCACCAACGAGTAAATAGGTATCTTCAGACATTAGATATGCTGAAGTTTTGAGGAGTTTAGTTTGTGATAGACCCTATGCTTTGTTATACACAAACCACTATGTTCAATCAAAACACTAAAGATATATAAATAAATAAAAATGAAATGCTATGTGTATATTCAATATATGTAAATTTCCAAAGGCAAGACTTTTAATCACTGAACTAAAATAGTGGTATTCAACTCTATATATGCTACATATAGAAGATATAGGTGTATATAGAGATGAATACCACTATTTTAGTTCAGTGATTAAAAGTCTTGCCTTTGGAAATTTACATATATTGAATAATTTCTTTTTTTATGTTTTTAACAATAAGTAATAATTTATGAATACAAGTATCCTTCATGTAAAACCAATTTGCAAGCAGTTGTACCAAAACCCACACAGCCCAAGGGTCCCACCATCCAGCTGGGGGCTTGTATATTCAATCAAGTTGATCAAATAAGTGTCCAGTCTACATTGCTATAGTTTCACCATTCACACTAATCATAGCCCTTATATTCTACCACGCCCCCTCTTCTGAAGATTGTTCCCTAGGCTTAGAAAAGGGGCACAGGTGGACGAGAAGCAAAACAGTCTAATTTTTCTGGTCAATTCTGGCTGTTTCCTTTCATGGGCTGACAGTTTGTCCAGGAATAACCTTTCAGTTCTATTAATGAAGCACAGGCAATTAGCTATACAGGTATTTAAACAGTACTAATTGTTATGGTAGGTTACTTTGGTATAGACACAGATATTTGGATGGTATGTTAATCTACGAATTACATGTTTTTGTGTAATATATGACAGGGTCTTACTGTGGCTTATAACATCTCCTAACCGCTAGAGATGTAAGCTTGTGGCATCAGCCATGGGTTATTCCTCCAAGGAGAGAGCTAATAGCCAATTAGATTTGGGATATATGGCATGTGGCTGCCACTGCTGCACAGTATTTCCAGGCAGGTGAGGTGTAGCTGGTGTGGACAGAGGACTCTTGCTTGACTTGAGGAGACCTATATTTGCTTTAGAGGAGACCTATATTTGCTTTGTTGGTTTAGTGGCCTTTGGTAACACTCTCTGGTATTCCAGAGACCAGCTGTACACTTGCAAGTGTGGTCTCAATACATCTTTCCCATGCTTACATTAGGTCTTCGACAGCAGGGCCTTATCACCTCTCTTCTTGCAGGTATCCCAGTTCATAGGCATGAAGTCTTTACCTTTGGGGGGGGGGTTGATCCCCTGGCCAACATCTTCTTATTAGAATAAATCCATTGCTGATATCAGAGCTCTCCTGCATTACTATATTTTGCTTAAGTGCACAACTTAAGGAGACTTTAGTATTATATTTGGTTCTGAATAGAGAATAATCCTTTTCACAGTTCCTATATCTATTAGTCAATTAAAGAAGGCAATTTTACCAGTTTTATAAGAGATTACCTATATAACAGTTGCCTCCAATTCACAGTTAGAGAATGACCTCATCATCATAATAATCCTCCTTGTTCTATGAAGGAGAGGTAAGAAAATCTCTCATATTAAAACTTTGTGGCACCTAGAAGGTAAGGTTCATTAGGACTCATTATAAATAGTTGCTACAAGTAGGATCCACAGAGGGGTTTGATGCCTGTAGCAGTCTGATGCTTTTCTTCCTTTCAATGTTCAGATGGGCCAACGTTTCTGCTGGCACTTCCTGGTACATCCTACACAATGAGACGCTGTGTCTTTTCTTTCTCAGCCGTTAAGTTGGTGATGTTTTGACCTGTGAGAACATACAAATCTTTTCCCGTAGTTAATTTTAAGATTTGAATTGCAAAGTTTTTGACAAATGTTTTCATATATATCTGTATCCCCCCTTTTTATTTTAGGTTTTTGTTTTTTGACCCATGAGTCTCAAAAAGGCAGTTGTAGTACACATACCTATAGGCAGGAATCAAGGTGCAGATTTCATCAAATTCACCCAAGCTATTTTGGGTGACTGTATGTCATTAACTTGGGAAGAAAACTTAATTTCTTAAGATAAATCATCCTACAGGTAAAAGGACTACAAGGAGACCTTCCCACTCACGATAGCCTCAAAATCAATAAAATACCTAGGAACAAACATAACCAAAGACACCAAGGATCTCTACAACAAAAATTTAAACCCCTGAAAAAGGAAATTGAGGAATACATCAGAAGATGGACAAACCTCCCATGCTCATGGATTGGGAAAATAAATATAGTAAAAATGTCCATCCTACCCAAACTAGTGTACAGATTTAATGCAATCCCAATCAAAATCCCCAAGAGTTTCTTCACAGGCTTGGAAAAAAAAGTCCTCAATTTCATTTGGAAAAACAAAAGACCCCGAATAGCCAAAGCAACCCTGAGTGAAAAGAGCAATACAGGGGGGATCGCTATACCAGACATCAAACTATACTACAGGGCTATAGTCATAAAAACAGCCTGGTACTGGCACAAAAACAGACCAGTTGACCAATGGAATAAAACTGAAGATCCAAACCTGAGCTCATACAATTTCAGCCACCTCATATTTGACAAGGGGGCCAAGAAGACACAATGGAGGAAAGACAGCATCTTCAGCAAGTGGTGTTGGCAAAACTGGATCACCACTTGTAGAAGAATGAAATTAAACCCCTACCTCTCACCTTGTACAAAGGTCAACTCCAGATGGACCAAAGACCTCAATGTGAAACCCCAAACTCTGGAGGTGATAGAAGAGAAGCTTGGCAGCAGACTACAAGACATAGGTGTAGGAAAAGACTTCCTAAATCAGACAGCAGCTGCACAAGAAATAAGATCGACAATTGACAAATGGGACCTCATTAAACTCAAAAGCTTCTGTACATCAAAGGAAGCAATAAAGGAAGTGAGGAGAAGACCCACAGAGTGGGAGGAAACCTTCACAGCAGATACATCTGACAAAGCATTAATTTCCAGAGTATACAAGCTACTCAAAAAACAAAGAAGAAAGAAAACAAATGAATCATTCAAAAGATGGAGCAAAGATCTGAATAGAGACTTCACAGAGGAGGAGTTAGAGATGGCCGAGAAACATCTTAAGAAGTGTTCAACATCTCTGATAATTAAGGAAATGCAAATTAAAACCACTCTGAGATATCACCTTACTCCAATAAGACTGGCTAGGATCAGGAACATGAATGATACCAAGTGCTGGAGAGGTTGTGGGGAAAGGGGAACACTCATCCATTGCTGGTGGGAATGTAAACTTGTACAGCCACTATGGAAAGCAGTGTGGAGAACCCTTAGAAGACTCAAAATGAGCCTTCCATTTGACCCAGTCATACCACTCCTGGGTATATACCCACAAGACACAACTTACTGCAAAGATACATGCACAGCTATGTTTATTGCAGCTCTGTTCACAATAGCAAAAAGCTGGAACCAGCCCAGGTGCCCTTCAACTGACGAGTGGATAGAGAAAATGTGGTACATGTATACAATGGAATACTATGCAGCAGTAAAGAGGGACAACATCATGAAATTTGCAGGTAAATGGATGGAGCTGGAAGACATTATGTTAAGTGAAGTAACACAGTCCCAGAAAAACAAACGACAAATGGTGTCCCTCATATGTGGATGCTAGTACCAACAACCCAGATATAAATATTTCTCATGGAGAGGGAGGCATAGTAAAAGAACAACAGAAAGACTGCATCAGAAAATGGACTGAAATGGTGAATTGGAAAGGGGGGATGGGTGGGAGAGGGACACGGGTGTATATTCGATTAAGGCATATTTAATTGACGTGAGCTCAGCAAGTACCCAGTTTCGCCTAGACACTGTCTACAGGACACATGGTGTTTTAGGACTTAGTAAAAGTAAAAGTAAACATGTGTATATTAAACAACATTGGTTTACAGAATCTGATAAAAATGGTAATGCATCTGAATTAAATGGAGATATAATTCGCTGTTGCCCACATTTGCTTTACATAAAATCTGTAGAGCAAGAACTTTGGGATTGACACATACAAATGTTCTCTATAATTTCTCTGTTGTACAGTATCACCTTGTAGCATTCTCTTTAAGATGATTTAACGTAAAAATTAAGTTTGCTTCCCAAGTTAATCATATATAGTCACCCAAAACAACATGGGTGAATTTGATGAAATCTGTGCCTTGACTCCACCCTATAGTCATGTATAATACAACTGTCTTCTGGAGACTCATACGCTAAAAAAAAGGGGGGGGGATACAGAAAGACATGAAACCTTTTCATCAAACCCTTGCAATTCAAATCTTAAAACTAACTATGGGAAAAGATTTGTTTGTTCCAACAGGACAAAACGTCACCAACTTAACGGCTGAGAAAGAAAAGATACAGGTTTGCATTGAGTAGGATGTACCAAAAAGTGGCAACGGAAAGGCTGACCCGTCTGAACATTCAAAGGAAGAAAAGCCTCAGATTGCCATAAACATCGAACCCCTCTGTGGATCCTACATGTAACAACTAGTTATAATGAGTCCTAATGAAACTTACCTTCTAGGTGCCACAAAGGTTCTGATATGAGAGACTTCCTTGCCTTCCCACCCATAGAACAAGGAGAAATATGACAATGATGAGGTCGCTCCCCAACTGTAAATTGGAGACAACTATTGTAGAGGTAATCTCTTATAAAACCGGTAAAACTGCTTTCTTTAATTGACTACTAGACATGGGAACTGTGGAAGGGATTACTCTCTGTTCAGAACCAAATATAATACTAAAGTCCTAGGGCTATGCACTCAGGCAAAATATATTAATACAGGAGCTCTGACATCAGCAATGGATTGTTCTACCAGGTGGATGTTGGCCAGGGGATCCAAGGCCCCACAAAAGGTAAGGGCTCCTTGCCTCTAAGTTGGGATACCTACAGGAGGAGAGGCAATAAGACCCTGCTGCCGAAGACCTGACGTTAACATGGGAGGGATGTATTGAGACCACACATGCAAGTGTACAGATGGCCTCTGGAATGCCAGAGAGTGTTACCAAAGGCCACTAAACCAATAAAGCAAATATGGGTCTCCCTGAGTCAAGCAAGACTCCACCGTCAGCACCAGCTACACCTCACCTGCCTGGAAATACTGTGCAGCAGAGGCAGCCATGTGCCTGTATATCCCAAATCTAATTGGCTATTGGCTCTCCCCTTGGAGAAATAACCCATGGCTGATGCCACAAGCTTACATCCTCTACAGGTTAGGAGATGTTATAAGCCACAGTAAGACCCTGTCATATTTAACAGGGGGGAAAATTGTAATTCATGGATTAACATATCCAAACATGTGTCTATGCTAAAGTAACCTACCATAACTATTAGTGCTGCTTAAATACCTATATATCTAATTGCTTGTTCTTCATTAGTAGGATCGAAAGGTTATTCCTGGACAAACTGTCAGCCCATGAAAGGAAACAGCCAGAATTGACCAGAGTCCAAGTCAACAGCTCCAGAGAGAGTGGACTGTTTTACCTCTCATCCACCTGTGCCCCTTTTCTAAGCCTAGGGAACAACCTGCGGAAGAGGGGGCGTGGTAGAATGTAAGGGCTGCGATTGGGGTGAATGGTGAAACTACAGCAATGTAGTCTGGACACTCATTTGATCAACTTGATTGAACAAACAACCTGTCACCCCCCACTGGATGGTGGGGCTGTAGGTGTTTGGGCACAACAGCCTGCAGATAGGTTTTGCATGAAGGATGCTTGTACTCATGGATTATCACTTATAGCTAAAAATGAAAAAAAAAAACTGAGAGAAAGATGCAGGACAGTTATGGCAGAATGCATGATGTGGGATGGGGTGGGGGTGGGGGGGAGGGAAAGGGAAATATGTCTGAACTGAATTGGAAAATGATGTATGAAATGCACAAAGCAGCAATAAAAAATGTTAAAAAAATAAAAAATAAAATAAAAAGATTTGAAGTTTGCATCACAGATAGGAGAATACATGTGGCATTTGTCTTTTTGTGCTTCTGTTATCTTCATCAACATAGTTTGCAGTTCCATCCATTTGCCTATGCATTTGATTTTTTTTACTTCTGAATAAAATCTCACTGTGTATATGTACCACATTTTCATTATTTATTAAGTGAAGGCCAGTTAGATTTATTCTAAGTCCTAGCTATTTTATTTATTCATTTATTTGTTTATTTATTTATTTTTTTTGTCTTTTCGAGACAGGGTCTCCCTGTAGCCCCAGCTGTCCTGGAACTCACTCTGTAGACCAGGCTGGCCTTGAACTCACAAATATCTGCCTGCCTCTGCCTCCCAAGTACTAGGATTAAAGGCATGTGCCACCACGCCCGGCTAGTCCTAGCTATTTTAAATAGAACAGTAAAAGCATGGCTAAGCAAATATTTCCATAATGTTATAGAGTCTGTTGTGTATATGATCAAGAGTAGGAGGCAAGTAATATGTAGATATTTTTCTAGCTTTTTAAAGAACCTCCACAGTGGCTACACCAACTTATTTCTACACTAACAGTAAACAACTCTTCTTTCCCTGGCTCTTTTCCAGCATTTGTTGTTATGTGATAGTTTGGTGATAGTCACTTTCATTAGGGGAAGATGCAATCTCAAAGTAGTTTTCATTTGCATTTACCTGGTGCCTAATGATGCTTTTAAAACTTTTTATAATGCTTTTATTGATGTTTTGTGTATTTCAGACATCATTTCTCAGTTCAGTTTAGAGATATTCCCCTTTCCCTTTCCGCCACCCCAGCCCAGATCATGCACTCTGCCATAAATATCCTGTATCTTTCTCTCAGTCTTTTCTACGTTTAGGAATTCACATTTTCCTCATTTACTTTTACATTACTCTAAAATATGCATACATATTTTCCACTCATATACAGTAATTACAATTCTGAAAGTAAGTGTTGGATTGATTCTAGAGTCTGTTAATAGATTTACATTATGCCAACATAGTTGCTTTCAGATAAACAGAAATATAACAATAATGTTGTTCGACTTGCCTTTCATATGGGGATTTGGTGTTAGCATCCACAAATGAGGGAGACCATTCACCACTTGTTTTTCTGGGACTGTGTTACTTCATTTAGCATAATGGCTTCCAGTTCTGTCCATTTACCTGCAAAGTTCATGATGTCATCTTTCTTTACCACTGAGAAGTGCTCCCTTGTATAGATGTACCACATTTTTGTCATCTACTCGGCAGTTGAGGGGCATTTGGGTTGGTTCCAGCTCTTTGCTATTGTGAAGAGAGCTGCAATAAACATGGAAGTGCATGTATCTTTGCGGTAGGATGAATCTTGTGGGTATATACCCAGGAGTGGTATGGCTGGGTCAAGTGGTAGGCTCATTTTGAATCTTTTAAGGGTTCTCCACACTGCTTTCCATAATGGTTGTACAATTAAAATTTTAAGAGCCATTTATATTTCTTCTTTTGAGAATCCTTTATCCAGATCCATAGTCCACTTTTTATTGGATTGTTTTCTAAGGTTTATTTTTCTTAATTCCTTGTGTATTCTAGATATTAGACTTGTCTAAGATGTATAGCTTAAAGGATTTTCTCCTATGCTGTGGCTGGCTCTTTACCTGTTGACAGTTTGCTTTGTTGCACAGAAACAATTTTAATTTTATGTGGTTCAATTTGTGAAGTTGTAGCCTTACTTACTTAGATACTGTAGTATCATTTAAAAAGTTCTTGCCTTTGACTATGTCTTGTAGCTTATTCCTTATATTTTCCTGTAGGATTTTCTGAGTTTCAGGTTTTTATTTGTTATTTATTTCATTATGTTTACTATTTTTATTTTATGGGTATGAGTGTTTTAAATATATATATCCAGATTCCCTGGAGCTGGAGTTAAAGATGGTTGTTAGCTGCCATGTGCATGTATAAAACAGGACCTTGGTTTTCTGAGCCATCTCTCCAGCCCACTGATGTCAAGATTTTATACTGAGGTTATTGACCCATTGCAAGTTGATTTTTGTACAGTGTGAGGAATAATTACCATGGTTCTATTAGTTGGAAGGTATGGACCTGCAACTTTTGTAGCACCAGAAGAGACTGCCTTTTCTCCAATATGGAATTTTGGAATGTCTGTCAATAATCCAGTGGATGTATTTGCCTGGTTTTGCATCTTGTTCTCTTCTATTCAATTGATTATTGTTTCTGTTTTTGTGCAGGTACCAAGCTGATTTTATTTCTATAGTTCTGTAGTATAGTTTGAAATCATGTGTGCCAAAAGCTCTGGCATTGTTTTTCTTTTTAATTGTACATTTGTGTGTGTGTGTGTGTGTGTGTGTGTGTGTGTGTGTTTCCATATGAATTTTAGGACTGTTTTCTCTAATTTTGAAAAAAATGTCATGAGTATTTGTTTGGGATTTCCATGTGTCCACAGGCAATTCATACTTGGTATAGTAAATCCAGTTAAAAATCCATGGTTGAGGAGGTCTTGCTAAAATGGGACAACATCATGAAATACTTCTGTTTATATGCATAGAAAAATGCTACTCTTCGGTATTTGTGAGAGAAATTCCTCTCTACAATGAGTGGTGGTGAATGTACAGATGCATATCTGTTCAAGGCATTAAAGGTAGGTGATGGTTGAATGCTCACCCATAAACAGGACCTTCATACCATGCCCTTTAAGGCTCAGGTACAATTAGAATGATTGATAAGAGTGAGGCTATGGAAGAAGCAGAAGATAAAGAAGAGTTGTGAAATGCTGTATTGGCAAAGCTAAGGCAATCGTGATCTCATAGAAACTGCTTTAATGGCCCTGCACAAGCTTGGCATGTCAATGGCGTGACTGCAGCTCTACCTTGTCCTGCTGAACAATGGATGCTGATGGATTCTGATGGAGGGCATACACTGTCTTCCTTTGCATACCCACTGATATGCCCACCATGCACTGGTGTTTAGTCCCATATCTGTGCTCACACTCAAGGCTCTAGATAAACTAAGTGGATCACAATGTCAAATGAAAAGTCATGCATGACAGAAAGGGACTTTCAGGGCAGGAGAGCTGTAATGGTGAGAAGTTGCATAAGAGAGGGGGAGAGGGAGAGTAAACATACATCAGCACATTTATGTGTATGAAACAGAGAAAAATTTAGTGAAAGTTTTTTTAGATTCAACAATTTTAAATTTACTTACCACTAATTCTCAAAGTTATACTGATAAAATAATTCCATTTTTTTTAGTTATGGTAAAATTAAAATTTCAGGAAGATTCCACATTTTTCTTCTCTCTAGACACAGACATAATTCAGCATATATTTCTGCTGGTTTATCCTCATCTCAAACCATTTTCTCTCCCTCAGTGTCAGCAATGTCCAATCTCTATGTTAGCCTCTGATTACTTACCTGGACCACTGGGTTTTTAAGGTTATGACATTTAATTGCCACTGTGATTAGTTTTAATATGAACATGACTATGATCTACAAATCATTGGATTATTTCACTGACCAACTGGAATTCCTTTATTTTAATTTATTTATTTTTATTTTATGCGTATGAATGTTATGTGATGAGTGTAAATGCATCCATATCATGCAATGCCAGTGGACTCCAGAAGAGGGTGTTAAAATATGAAATTTTAACTGTTGAGTGAGTAGGACATGTTGAGGATGGTTGTGTGAAACAGTATTTTAATAGTAAACTATGGGAGATGGCCTAGCGGTTAAGAGCACTGACTGCTCTTGCAGAGGACCCAGGTTCCATCCTCAGCACCCACATGGCGGCTGAGAACTGTCTTTGACTCCAGTTCCACAGGAATCCATTGCCCTCTTCTGACCTCTGCGGCATTGCATGACATGGGTGCACAAACCTACATGCAGACAGTACATTCATACACATACAAAAATAAATTAAAAAATTAAAAGAAAAAATAGTGAACTATAAGATACTCGCTTAATAATTTAACTAATAATACCATATAATTCTTGCATAAATTATTTTTGTATTCATGTAATTCAAATAGAAATCGAGTTGAAGACAGTTTTTAGCTACAAGTTGGGTCTTGGAACTGAACCCAGGTCCTGTGCAAGAGCAGTCAGTGCTCTTAACCAACCACTGAGCCATTCTCCAGTCCCCACTCAGCTCTCTTAAGATAAATATTAACCCCCTTAGTACGGAAAAATCTAAAAAACCTCCTTATTTTTTAAATCAACTCTTATTTGCATGTAACATGCTTAATAAATGTGTAATATAATATATTAAATTACTATGTATTGATAAATTTACTATCTATTGAGTTCTTAAGAAAAAAACTTAATAATCTGTATATTCATAACTCCAAATCTGGCATACACACACACACACACACACACACACACGATACTAAAACAAAAATTTCATGCATTGTATTTTTCCATTATAAAGTCCTGCCTCATTGCTTATTTATTTTATAGTAGTTAACTGATTCAACTGCATGTGAGGTACATGAATATGAAAAAATACTTGATGTGCCAGGTGTGTTGGTGCACGTCTTTAATCCTAGCACTTGGGTGGCAGAGGGAGATGGATCTCTGTGAGTTCAACACCAGCCTGGTCTACAGAGTGAGTTCCAGGACAGCCAGAGCTACAGGGAGACCCTGTCTCAAAAAGACACAAAAAACGTACTTGATGCAAGAATTATATGGTAATATTAGTTAAATTATTAAGTGAATATCTCATAGTTTACTATTAAGATGATGGTTCACACAGTCAACCCCAACATGTCTCATTGGCTAAACAGTTAAGATTTCATATTTTAAGTTTGCTATTGTAGCTGCTCAGGAGGAACTCTGGGTGAATTATACAATGTTTTACTATCAGTGTCTATAATTGGGCCTTGTAGATGATAACTGCTGAACAGGAACATGAGTGACATCTATTCATACAAGGGTACTACGGAGGGGCTGGAGAGATGGCTCAGTGGTTAAGAAAATTGACTCCTCTTGCAGAAGACCCACGTTCAATTCCCAGAGCCCACATGGCAGCTAAGAACCATCTTTAAGCACAAGCTTTTAATCCTAGCACTCTGGTGGCAGAGGCAAGTGGATCTCTGTGAGTTCCAGGCCAGCCTGATTTACAGAGTGAGTTCCAGGCCAGGTGGGGGTATATGGAGACTCTGTCTCAAAATAAATAAATAAATAAATAAATAAATAAATAAATAAATAAACAAACAAACAAACAAAAGCTCGTGACTTATTTATAATAAATGGCCTTTGTGTTTGCAGAATGTGGTTTCACTACTTAGGTACTTGAAGGAAAGGACGCAAGGCTAAAGGATTGAGTTTTTGAAGTTAATTGCATACTTTGAACTTACTTTTGTATTATTTTTCTCGTTTCCCCCAAATAATCTCTGAATTACATGATTAATTCACATAAGATTGTATGCTGAAAGTTACATTTTATCATTCTTTCCTTTTATTATATTTTATCTACTTAAATGTATCTGTGTGACTGTATGAGTGAATACCATGTGCATACGCCCTTGTGGGGGCCAGGGTTGGGTGCTGGAGCCCCTGGTGCTGGAGTTACAGGCAGCTGTGAGCACCTGAGTATGCTAGTGCTACAGGAGCACAAATGCTCTTAACTTCTGAGCCATGTCTAGAGCACTCCTTTCTCCTTTTTTCTTTAATGACAAGTATTCCCTATAAGGAAAAAAAAAAGTTACTGTGGGTAGAAAATTCTTAATGTTTAAGTTTCAATTTGTGTGAAATCTATATGCTTGGTGCTGTTTGATTAAAAGTGATTGTGAAATTTTAAGATACAGAGTTTTGTGTGCTCTATTAAAATGTGTTTTTGCTTCTTCTGCTGCATTTTGATTCATCTGATCCTGCCAAAATTCTATGAAATCCAGCTCATTGTTTTGCCTTAAAACATTTTATGGATCACTCTGTTTACTGTGAAGATTCTGTTATCCTAATGTTTACATGTGTTACATTTATATTTATAATATTATAATTCCTCTATAGGTAATTAGCTATGATACCTACTTTAGAAAATGTCTGAATACTTTCTTTGAGTTTTTAAGAAGCTATGATACAGTAATAATTTTTCTAATAGAAATTTTATAGTGAATTTACTTGGTTTCTATAATTTTTATTCCAAATTATTTAAAGATAGATGAAATGAAGTAAACATTTTGGAAAATAATAAAACTGCATAATTTATTTGAGTGTATTGAGAATGAATCTTGGATAACTAAGATATACATAATTTATATTTTCACTGTTTCTCATGGTATTTATGAAAGTGTCATTCATCTAGAATTTTGTTTCACAGAATTAAATTTTATGTTACTTATTGCTCTTAGCCTGCTAATATTAATTCTATCAAATACATGAATGTAAACATTCTCAGAAGATAGGAAAATCAAAAGCAAAACTGAAATTTAAACTAATCATATATGTAATGTATTTTAGAGAAAAGATCCATAAGAAACCCCAAATTTAATAAATTACTTTTAAGTGTTAGTAAATGCTTTTAGTAAATGTGAATCTACACATGAGATTATATCTAGTGACTGACTTTTGAAATGTGTGACTCTGAGATGGTTGTGAAGTTGCTTTGAACGATTAGCTGCCATCCACAACAGATTGTTTTTCAGGTTAAATTTTCTTAAAGAATAAATGTTCCTAGACAGGCCTGAGTCTTACATTTCACTGTCTCATTCAGGGATTTAGCAAATAGGCCACCACAAAACATCACTCTCCACTTCAAACTCCTGAGCAGAGCCAGATGCTTGTGGAAGACGACTGCTCTCTGCTTCCTATAATTCCTCGTTTTTTGTATGGGGGCAAAAATCATCATGTATTAATCTATAACAAATTCAAGGAGTTTTGTTTGGCCGATTTAAAAGCATTTTCTTCCAAACTCCTATAAAAATAGACTCTATAAATTGGTTAGCATGGATTGCCCATGGCAGCACATTTTTTAAATGAAAATTTTCATTGTCAATGGATTTTATGCAGAGCCTTCAGAGGTTGTTCGAATCGCCAGCAGTCAATTTAACCATGCTAATCTTTGTACCTGAGGGCCTAATTCTTAGAAAAGCTTTTGGCATGTTTTCATAGACTACTCATAATAATTATATGGGGGAACCATGGATTCTAGTTGTCTGTATTATAATCACCTCATTTTATGTTTTGGAAAGTGGAAAGAAAAGTCACTTTCCCCCAATTACACACCATGTACCCACACACAAATGGCCATAATCTTTTGGAAGAAGGTTCTGAACATCCATCTGAAATGAATAAATATTCCTTTGTAAAGATAATATTAAAAATAGTCTGTGTATACTTTTGAACTGAGGGAGTACAGGTATATACGTGTACACTGACCATTTTATACAATTGTTTACAGTTTTACAAAACTGACACAGTTACCATAGCAACAACCTAGAATAAGTATTGTCTAAAACTTCTGCTCCAGCAACCAAAGGCACTTTAACAAAGTGTGTGGCACACAGTGTAGCTCAAAGCTGAGTTTTGAGGATTTTCTTCCACCACTCACAGTTCTACGATTCAAATGTATTACCTGGAATTAAAAAATATAATCCCATGGTCAAATAATTCAACCAAACTGATTATCTCTAAAGCACCCTGTTAGGACAAGGTGTTATTCCGACTGCTGGAACGGATGTTAAGAAAAGCCGTTCTATACTTCCTGTTCATGTTTTATCATGGAAACCTGTCATTTTTTCTTTGTTTTGTCTTTCTGTTCATTTGTATGTTTGTTCTTAAGACATGATCTCAGTATATGGCCTAGGCTGGGCTGGAATTCATGGTAGTCTTTCTTTTTTTAATTTTTATTTATTTTTTATGTGTTTGAATGTACTGTCTGCACGAAGGTTTGTGCACCCGTGTCGTGCAATGCCGCGGAGGTTAGAAGAGGATGTCGGATTCCCCTGGAACTGGAGTTCTCCTGGAATTGGAATTACAGACGGTTCTCAGCCGCCATGTGGGTGCTGGGGATCGAACCCGGGTCCTCTGCAAGAGCAGTCGGTGCTCTCAACCGCTAGGCCATCTCTCTAGCCCCCATGGTGGTCTTTCTCCCTTAGCCTCCCAAGTGCTAGAATTATAAGCATGTACCCTCAAATCCTGCTTTAGTCCTCATTGTTACACAGAAAAGAAAAATCAATGTGTCTCTATTTTAAGGCTTTATTTACACATTTAACCATACTTATATTCTAATAAACATAAAATTTCATTCATTAATTTTTTAAAACAATACTTTATTTGTTAAGACTTCCTTACATGTATATAATATATATTGATCATATTTACCCATGTTCCCAACTCTGCCTGCACCACACACCTACTTACACCTCCCAAATTCATATTCAGTTCTTTTCCTTCTTTTTAAAGATATATAACCCACTCTCTTAAAGTAGTAGCACCTGTATGTGCATAGATGTGGGCCATGCGACAGGGAAAGGGCAAATTACCAGGGGCCACAAACCTGAAGAAAAATGATTCTTCTTCTGCCAGCTGACATCAATTTCCAATAGCTCCTCAGTTAGTAGTAAGTCCAGATAATTCTTCTCCATCCCTGCTGTAATGTTCATTGGCTTGATCTTGTAGGTCAACCCAGCAACTATGAGTTTTGCGTGCAATGGCCATGCCCTGTTCAGAAGATAGCATTACATAGCACTACTGCCTGTCCTCCTGGTCTTACAGTCTCTCTACACCACCTGTTTCATATTTCTTGAGCCTGGTTGTGGATAGAGTTGAAATATATGTCTCATTTATGGGTTAGCACTCATAGTCACATATTCTCAGCACCAGCTATGGTATTTTTAGTTCCATAAAGTCTTAGAGTATCTATTTTGACCTAAGTAATATCTTAAGCATGTGAAAATAAAAGAAAAAAAAAACAAGGCATGTACAAATCTTAAAGAAGATAAATATATAGTACATGCTTTAATTCACTTCCATTTTTTATAAAATGAAAACATATTACCTTAGAGCTGTCTCATTTTTTATCTATTAAACTTCTATTTGTTTCTGATTTTAGTGCTTAATCCTTATTTCATGGTCACTCATCTGTCTATATATTTACCTGCTTTTCAAAATGCTTTTGATGATGAATTTTGTCTGCAAATATTCTTGTTCTGAATCCCATTTGGAGATTACAGGAAAATATCTTTGTTTTTAAATGACTTAAATTATGGTTAGCTGTGAATAATATACCAACTAATAATGGTGAAAACCAAAGTTTACCTAGAATCTGAAGTATACAAAGCACATAACCTATCAAAGATATAAAACTGCAATCTCTGAGCCCAATAATTTTACAAGAAAATGAGAAAAATAAACCAATATACATTTCTCCAAATAACTAATGTCTAAACTTGGTATGTATTGGGAACTAAATATTTAGGAGGGGTCACAAGCACTGACAGTTCCAAGGAGGCTGAATCACTTTCACCTGTGTGGGGCCGGATAAATCCATTATGCCTGAGTTTAAGAGGGCTGACTTCTTTCCCCGATAATCTAGAAAGTTGATTTCACCTGGAAAACCTAGAAGGCCTGCCGGAGATGTGAACTGTTCCCACTCTTAATACTGGACATCAGGCATCTGCAGCCCAACCTGCAGGGGAATATAGCTTGAAAAGTAGCATTCTCAATCCTTATCCCTCCTGAGGAATGGTCTGTCCTGTCCTCTGGAGGCAAATAACACAAGCCATAAGCTTATCCCAGGAGGTTATGGTTTTCCTGCCGTAAAAACTTAGCCATTGCAGAAAGCACGTAGGCTTCTCCTCTGTCCTGCCTACCTCCTGGTCAAAGAGCCCAACAAATGGCCTAGCGGTTAAGAGCACCGACGCTCTTGCAGAGGACCCGGGTTCGATCTCCAGCACCCACATGGCGGCTAAGAACCGTCTGTAACTCCAATTCCAGGAGAACTCCAGTTCCAGGGGAATCCGAGACCCTCTTCTGACCTCCGCGGCATTGCACGACACGGGTGCACAGACCTGCATGCAGACAATACATTCATACACATACAAAAATAAATAATAATAATAAAAAACTATGTAGGTGCTTAAACCCCTGGAATAAATGAGTTTTGCTCACTAATGCAACTCTGGAGTCTCTTTCTTTGATACCTTTTGGGTTCACTGCCATCTTGGGGACTGTCCTCTGCTCCCTCCCACTACCCTCCTTGTGGCTCTAGGCAGTCAAGCCACAGCCTGGAATACCTAGGACAGTGAGGCTGGTGACCTGGGAGGCAGGAACCTCACAACACGGAGGAAGCCAGGAGGAAGCCAATATATCTGAAGTAATAATGCTGAACCTACATCAGTTTCCCTGCCTATGTAAGGGGAGGGGAGTTCTCAATAATTCTTAGTTCTGAATAAACATTAGAATCAATTGATAAATGACTAATGCTTGCTAGCCAGTTTCATTGACATATGACTGAAGTCTAAACTACTCAGGAGGCAGAGGAACAGAATCCTATAAGCCATGAAATTTGTTGTAAATCTGAATCACACAATTAGACCCTATCTTAAGAAGAAAACAAAAATAGCAATTAAAACACTTACAAAAACAATTTAAAATCATCAGATTACTAAAGATTCATCCCCAAGCAGTGAAAAGTGAAATAAAAGTGAAATGAAGTATATTAACCACCATCAAGTATTTTTTAATGTCCTCAACTGACCACCAATATCCTGTTCACATTGTATGTCACCAAAATAAATACAGATACTAATTGCTTTTCTGTACAATTCTAGAAAGAAATGACATTTGTAAAGAATGAATAGAGGAAAATGTATGCAGCACAGAGTAACAGCAAATTAATACAAATATATTCTAAGAAGACTGTTGGATTCATTTCCATGCTAAAATGAAGAATCTAAAGAATGAACATATAAAAGCCATAGTTTCATAGTAAGTTCTCAGGTAACAGAGAAGTAAAGGAAGGAGTTGGAATAAAAAAGTAAATATTAGCCATATTTGAAACTGTTCCTAAAATTTTGAGTAACTTTTAAATACTACATTAAATCCAGTAAATTATTATTTTGATTCCTTCTTTTGGACTGAAAATTAAATTTAATATGATATTCAATTTTTCTTTCATTTTGGATCTAGTCACATACCTGATTATGATGTATTTGTACAATATTTTAATATAAATACTCTCACAGAAAATAATTCTTTGGCTGGCTACTTTAGAAGTGTCTTAATTGTAATTTAGAGTTTTAGTTTGACACTTCAGTGAACAGGCCATGTGCATTCACAGTTATTGTATTCAGGCTTGGTATTGTTCAGAGTGCTCCTCTACTGACAGACTGTCAGTAGCTCTGCATCAAAATCCTCTTCGTGAGAGAGAGTGACAATCTCCCCATTCAAGAGCCTTTCAAAGATGCCCTGTTCTGACCAGACGTCAGTGATTATTAGCCCTCTTACAACCTGTATCCTGCTGGATTTTTTCCTCTAGTGGTAGTAAAGTATTCAGTAGATTGCATATGATCCTGTTCTGATACTAAGGAGGACAGAAATGCAAATGGGTGAAACATCAAAGTGGATCCTAATAATCTACCATGAAATCAACATGGTTTTCAAGGACAGGAAAACACCTGAGGTTGACTTAATCTATTTTCTCAGAATTTTGCATTGCTCATATTAAATACACATTCATGGCTTCGTTTCTTATTTCACACAAAGTATTACATTGACTACTGTGCTTACTTTGTCAGCAAAGTTGGTTTAAATGACAGGCTGATCAAACTTATAAAACACCTATAAATTGATTTTAAGTCAAAATAATATTTCAGTACTATATTTGTTAAAATCATTTTACCTTGAATTGGCTGACTAAAACTGGTCTTAATATTAAGCATGCATATGCTATTGTCTATATTAGATATAATGTGATAAACTTTAAAAGTTACTTTTCAAATGAAAAACATTTTTTCAACACATCTTTTCAATTTTCAACTATCCCAAAAAGCTTATGCAAGATTTTTCATACTTTGAGTATTAAAAAACTTGGAGAGATTGAATATATAGAAGAGTTAATTGCAGAGGACATAACACTGCTTATTATACTTAAAGATCACATCCTTAGATATATGAAAATTTACATATAAAGTCTTTCAGTTTTAGGTTTCTCTGTGAATTTCAGATAATTATTAGAATGAAACACGTGAAAAGTTAATGCAATTTTGGTTAGTTAATTGACTTTTAGGATCTTTAAATTCGTCTTTATCCTTATGCTTTCAAAGATTACCCTCACATTGTATAAATTTCAACAGCACATAAAAAGGCAATATGTTGCTTATTTTAAAGACAATTTTTTTTCAGCATAGCAGTGTTAAAGCTTTGTTGATCCAGAATCCAACCCACCTGGTATCACTTTGAATCCAATTTAGACAAGTTTGACTAATCTCACCCTGCCTCAAAAAACTATAAATATTAAGCTGTGACTAAAAGCTCTTTGTGATATTTCTGTCTCCTCTTCAACTTCTGGTTCCCGTCAGTTAATTCACACCAGCTTCTCCATCTGGCATGTGACTTGCTCTATGAGCCACCAAATACCCCCAATGTCTTCCAAATACATATAGTATTTTAACATTAGTAATTATAAAATATCTGCCTTTAAACCATTCCCTCAAATATTACCAAACATTTTAAAGGCTATTGTAAAAGTTGATAATCCCCTAACCATATTTTTTATTATACAAATGTAACTCTCTTAACTTTCACAGAAATTAAAGTCATTAGAGTCAGATGCCAAATGTAGTGTTCAGAAGAACAGAGCCAGGGCAAAACTTTTGTCTCCCAGCTAGAATATTCAGTAATTTTATCTCAGTTGTACATATGGCAAAAATAAGTAACTGGATATCAGAGAAAGTGAGAATGAGGTGCAAAAATCCAAAAGCCATTCAGCTCATGTTTCTGGTAGAATAATATTTCTTTAGTTGGGCTATTAGTAAAGGCACCTGTAATGTAGTTATTGTTGAGCTTCTCTTCTTCCTTTCTTTCTTGGGGGTGGAGGCAACACTAATATATGGAATTAATGCCATGGATAATCTACTGTTTTTCCATTACCATCACTAGCACAGGAAACACAAGTGATTTTTTTCCCTTTCTTAGACTCTTATACTGTTTGTTAATACATTTTAAAGTACATAATTGTATATTCTACACAGATGTATAATAAATTAGTAGCTCAGATCATTAAGATTTATATTTGTGCAATTACATATCTATGTGTCAGTTTAGGTCTTCATACTTTTATAGCAAGTTGCAACCATAGTCCAGACATATGTTTGTATTTTTTTCTAAAATCCTGAAATATGATTATGGAAATTCTCAGTATTTTCCAGAAAGATAACAGCAAATTAACTAGGCTTATTGCTAATTCTGGTAGACATAAGCATTATTACTTGATTTAAAATACTCATCATGTATCCACTATTCCAAAGACTGGAGTGGCAAATATAATTATTCATGGTGCCACATCCGGTGATTCCGCCACACTTTATTTATTTATTTATTTATTTATTTATTTATTTATTTTATTTATTTTTGTATGTGTATGAATGTACTGTCTGCATGCAGGTCTGTGCACCCATGTCGTGCAATGCTGCGGAAGTCAGAAGAGGGCGTCAGATTCCCCTGGAACTGGAGTTAAAGACTGTTCTCAGCCGTCATGTGGGTGCTGGGGATTGAACCCTGGTCCTCTGCAAGAGCAGTCGGCCCTCTTAACTGCTAGGCCATCTCACCAACCCTATTCCGCCACACTTTAAAGAAGGTACAGTTTTCACTTAATGTTGAGAGTATAAATCAATAGTAAAACTTTTCCTCTTCTTGCTTTTCATTGTGACAGGACTCTAGAATTTTGCAGAAAACCTTTTGATCTATTTCTAGTAATAAAGGCATCTATATCAGTAGCCCTCGAGGAACACCTAAACTTTTAAGACCATCAAAAGCCAAGCATCAGTATGGGGGTCTCAGTGCTCCTGAACATTGAAAGCCAAGCTCTAGAGGGCACCTGATTTTAGCAGATCAAGACCATTGCATTCAACCCTGCTTGAAAAAGAAAGGAAAGGAGAGAGAAAAAATTGAATAAACAGAAATGCCACCAACAAACTGCAAATTACTACTGATAGATTGATGTATCCACAAATATTTGTTTGTATGTGTCAGCAATGTTTGACTTATCCTGAAAAAAAGAGTCAATCTTTGTTTTAGGCTGTGTATTTGTGTGACTGCCACAAGGTTTCACTTATGTTACATGATTTATGCTATAAAAGGATGGAGACTTTCAGGAGAGACACAGATGTTTGTAGTTTTCAATTTTCAGGCTTGAAAACTGCAACTGTTTATTTAACACATATATGATTTCAGTTGATGATCTTTTATACATATATGTCCTCAATCAGTACAGCTTATGATTACAAAGAGTTTTGTGAGTATTTTTCCTATGACCTGCTTTGGGTTATGGACGATAAGTAAGATTTGTATTTGTATTGCTGATAGTTATATTAGAAGATTTTCTCCTATAATTTTCTCTACATTTTCATATTCATATCTTATTAGTCTCTTACTGTCAGCCTTAGTTAATATCATTGCTTTGGGGGAATTGACCTAATTATCTAGTACACAGAACATATTGAATAGGTTAACATTTCAGGTGCAGTTATAATAGACATTAGTATGTATGAAACCTCTTCAAATTTCACTTAAATGTAAAAATAATCCTTAAATATAGCAACTTGGGTAGTCTTATTTCAGAGATTTTGAAAGATTTGATGCAAATATTTTATATTTCGATAATAGGATCATCTTTAGAGCAAAACAATATTAGAAAAACAACTCATAAATTTAAGAAACTAAGGGGGAAATTCTAATACTGAATTTTAGTGAGAACATTATGGAACTATTCATTATAATGAATTTACTAAAATGATTACCTTTAACATAAATTGATTTGGTGAATTCAGGCCATTATCTAATAGACTGAAGCTTAGTCTTGTGTACTCAGTTGATGATTTATTTCAATGATTTTATTTGAATTCACTGGAAACAATTGATTTGAATTAGGAAAACCAACAGATATTTAATGACCCCTCATGTAATCTGAGAATAGGATTTCCAAATGTGTAGTCTGGATAAAATTAATTTCTTTAACATAATTTTTATTATAATGTGTTTTATTATAGAAAGGAAAAAGCCATATAGATTGATATTCTCCAATATGTATTCTTAAAATTTTTAATTTTAAATGGTAACCTTATGAACCACAAATAGTTTTAGCACTAAATTTTCAACATCATGAAATAACATAAGAGAGAAGTGAAGAAGGAAACTTGAGATGTTGAGAAGAGAGAAATACAACCAGGAAGCATGTGTTTGACAAAAATCCATAGGAACCAGACGTTTCACATTTCATCCAATTCCATTATATTCAATTCAACAAACCTTTGTGTAACATTATACTGTGGGACATACAAAGGTGGCTGTCACCATCAACGTTTTTGAAATTTACTCTTGAGGATTATATGAGAAGGGGGAGGAACCGGGAAGTAACAGCTCATCACTCTCTGTTCACGAAGAACTAAGGGCATATAGGAACATTTATTGTATCTTCTGCAGTATTAAAGTGTCAAGGGATCATCACCATATCTTGAGAGCCTGAAGCTGAGTACAGAATTGTAGTGGGTGGAGTCACCATCTTAATGCCTTTTGGGGCGAGGCAAGTAAAGCCAGTGTGTAAAGGAGCCAAGGGGAAGCCCACAATGAGTGCATGGAAGAATGAGCATCTGGTTTCTGCTCTTCAGTCCTGGATTGCTTTATGTTTAGTTCTTCAAGGTATTTAGGAGCGTTGAGTCTTAGATTTTTCACCTAGAAACTTCAAAATGTAAAACATGCCTGTTGTTGAACTGAAACTAGAAGCCATTATGCTAAGGGAAGTTACAGAATCCCAGATAAACAAATGACATATAGCGTCCCTTGTTTGTGGATCCTAGCACCAAATTTTCATTTGTAAGGCAAACTAAGTATGTGTTTTCTTTTTTTTAGTAAATATAATACCCGATGCCACTACAAAAAAAAAAAAAAGAGTGCATGAAAACATACATCAACTTGCTATGTAATTTAGAAATGTAAAATAATATTTCTTTTTTACCTGCTTGCAACTTTACTGTTAAAAAGTGAATCCCTAAGCATAGTTTGGACTTAACTTATAGCTTTTCCAGACATCATAATTTGGTGTATGTGTGGAGTGTATACATGTATACTTTGGAGTAATATAAAATTAAAGGGAACAGCAACAATAAAAGAAAGACTTCTTCAAAGAACTGACCAAAACAGTAAACTTCTGCCCCAAACAGTAAACATCTGCATTGAAATACTAAAAAAAGACTGAGGAAAAAATGCAAGACATGTATGACAGAATGCACAGGGGGACGGACATAGAAGGGGGAAGGGGTCTAAATTTTATTAAAAAATGTTGTATGAAATGTGTCAAAATTCAATTAAAAACAAGAGAATAAAAAATTATATAGTTCCATTTAGATTTACCTACAAAAAAGAATTGTAAATTTCAAGTTACATTTCAGATAATTTTCCCATATTTGATGTAACTGCACTTGGGCAGAGAAGTTGAAATGTGGGTAAAAATGAAAATAAGAGTTGGAAGACTTTAAGAAGACAGTAGTGAAAATAGAATTTTGAGATTATAAAATCCTGGGAGAAATTGTGGATGCTATTATTTGGGCAAATTATGCTATCTCAAGCTCTGCACAAGATTTATCTAAATGAAAATAAGAATAAATATGATCCATGTGGCTTTTTGCTAATTCAAATGAGAAGAAAATTCTGTTTGCTAGTTATGTCAATATATAATGAAGAGTCACTTAGAGGTGATGTTACTTCTATGAAGTAGAAAGAGATGAAGAATTTTAAAGAAAAACTATTACACTTTAAAATTTGCATAGTTAATTAGAAATTTAATGCAAATTCTAGTAGCTTAAACATACAACATTGCACAAGTAAGTTCATATCTTTACACATAGTGCAAACTAAGGAAGAATACTATCTGAAAAGTTCACGAATATCCTGATTTAAATGTGTATATATGCTTAAATTAAAAAGAGGATTCGTTTTGTGCCTAATTGAAGGCTATGTATGAAATTGAGCTCTAATGATGAAGCACAATTAGACTTCCATGGCACACAGATTAAATAGTAAGAGCAGCTCTTCAGGGATAAAAAAAGAGTTTTGTTTCCCTTGTATTTAGCCTGTTTGTAATTTCATCCATGACTGCCATTTCTTGGCAACAAAAGCAAGCCACTCCAAAGTGGCTATAGTGATAGCTCAGTCTGCAGTGTGCTTGCTGTTTGTACTTCCCAGTTCCCACATAATAACCCAGCTTCATATATCTCATCTGCAATCCTAGTGCTCATAAGGTAGAGACAGGAGAATTCCAGAAGCTCACTGTCCACCTAGTCCTGGCAAATTGATGACCACCAGGCTCAATCAAAAGCCTTACCTCAAAAAGATTAGTAGAAGTGCAATGCAGAAGACACCTGACCTTGACCTTGGCCTTTGACCTCCACACACCTCCAAATACACTCAGAGAGAGAGAGAGAGAGAGAGAGAGAGAGAGAGAGAGAGAGAGAGAATGGTAGTAATAGGAATATCATTATATTCTTATTTTATTTTATTTATTATTTTATGTGTATGAATTTATTGCCTGCATTTATATAAGTGTACCCATGACGCGCAATGCCTCAGGAGTCAAAAGAGGGCATCGGATCTCATGAGGAGTTTCAGATGGTCGTTAGCTCTCATGTGGGTTTTAGAAACCGAATATACGGGTCCTCTGCAAGAGTAGCCAGTGCTCTTAACCATTGAGTCATCTCCCCAGTCCCTGTTCTTATTATTTGTACAGAATTGAATTATGCTCCTACATACAGTGTACATGGACATTTCCCATAGTTAACTATCATGATATACGATGAAGTAAATTTTTTTGGTGACCATGTTTTCAGATGTACATACTGAGATGCTCTTTTCTTGAAGAAAATTATGAAAGAAGTCTCTGATGCTCTACTATGCCTGTCCTTTTGAGTTTCTAACTCATTTCTTTTTATGCAGAATTGGAGTTTGTTCTGCCTAGATAGTTGTCCAAAGCAAAAAAAAAAAAAATCACCATACTATTTGTAATTGTACAATTCTAGATTAATTGTATGATTAAGAAATCTATTGTCCAATAGAATAGGCTTACTCATTTATAAATTAGCATGTTTCTCCACACAACAAATAATAAGATCATGCTGTATGTTTGCTTTATCCACGTGTTTTTTTTTTTTTTTAAAGTGCATGCAGTATATATATAAGTAGTTTGAATCACTGTTGGTATGGGCAGACAAAAGGAAAAACGGGCCTACTGAAAGGACGCAGGCCTGGCCTCGAGTTTCAGACTGTCCCCCCGCCCTTCGAGTAGAAGGTGGAATCTCAAAAATGTCTTCGAGATATGGTATGCTAATAAGGTGTACATGGTAGAAAGTTAGCTATAGGTCCCAATAAACCTTTCCATCTCAACCTTGTATTTACCCACCAATCATATACTGTAGACATCCCCTCACACAGAATCCCCCCCAACCTATAAAATGTGTGTGCACCCCCAATAAAGTTGAAATCCTGCTTGACTCGACTCCCTGCCGTGGTTGTTTTCGGCAGCGCGCCCACTCTCTCCAGTCCCACTTCGCCACGGGCTGGCGGAGTGAAGCTTTTCGGCGGAGGGGAAGCCGGAAAAGGTAGTCTACACTCTCTGCCTTCTCCTGCGAACTCCCCCCGCAAATCACAATTAATATTTTATTGCAATAGCCACTGAGGGAATAGCACAAAACTTCATAAATATCAAAATAAGCATTCAGTGATGACTATTGTCTAGATTGGATGCAGATATAATCAAACTGGCATACTAAGAAAATAGAAGATAGAAACTGGAGGGATGGCTCAGAGGTTAAGAGCCGTGGATAACCTTGCAGAGGACCAGGGTTTGATTCCCAGAACACACATGGTGACTAACAACCATTTGTAATTGTAGTTCTAGGGGATCTGATGCCCTCTTCTGACTTCTGCAGGCATTGCACAACATAGGTGCACTTATGTACATGCAAGCAATACACTCATACACATAAAATAAAAACAACTAAAATATTAAAAATAAAATATAAGAGAATCATGAATTCAAAGTCATTTTATATGTAAAAACATATTTTAATCTCTGGATACTGTATGAAGCCTATTAGAAATTCAAGGTCATTGTGGCTGGAGAGTTGACTCTGCAGTTAAGAGCACCAACTGCTCTTGCAGAGGACCCAGGTTTGATTCCCAGCACCCACATTGTGGGTGAGAACCATCTTTAACTCCAGTTCCAGGGTAACCCAATGCCCTCTTCTGACCTCTGCGGCATTGCGTGACATGGATGCACCAACCTACATAAATAAATAAATAAATAAATAAATAAATAAATAAATAAAATTTGAGGTCGTTCTACAGATTCTATAAGTATCCCTAGTTCACTAATCTGTTCATTTGCGGCATGCAACAGATTTTCAAGTGGCTACTACAAGCTAGATAATTTCTAGGTGTTGGAGATGCAGAATATGTTAAGAACCAGTCACACATTCTTTAAAAAATTATAGCATCTATTCTGATGAAGGGGAGAGAAGATAAAATAAACAGAAAATACAAATTGAGAATTTCAGTTAAATCAAGGAATAGCAATCTTGACTCAAATATTGCAATGTGAAGGTCACTTTGTTATATTTAAGTAATCAAGGCAGGAACAGTAAAACAAATAGGCCAGTCAGAAGACAAGTACAGATTTTACTGTGCATTTCAATGAGGCCAAGAGCTAAATATTGAAAACAATATTTGAGAACTCATTTTGAGTAGATTATTAGGAGTTAATTACTTGAAAGTCACTGCATTTTTAAATGATACCAAAGAAAGAGAATGAGCCAGCCATCTGAAGCTGTAGAAAGCATGCTGTAAATTATAGGCAATAGAGTGAGCATTTTGGAAGGGTTGGGAAAAATTACCCATAAAGAATGTTGAATACAGAGCAAGTCAGAATGTTACATAGGATAAAGCACTCTTAATGTAGGTGCAGAATTGTGAAAAAATTATTAATTTAATTTGCTTTTTGCATAAAAAGGCACAAAAGAAATTTAAGGAGAATTTACCTTAACCTGGTATATTCAAGAGAAAGATCTCCCCCTCTGAGAAGACTAGAGCCTTCTAGCATGAAGTTCTGAGGTAAAGCAGTGACAGGTTCAGGAAGAAAGTTCTTCATGGCAAATATGGTAATGACCTAGACAAATTTCTGGGGAACCCTACTTCTCAAATATTAGACTCCATTTAAAGCAAGTTGGGTCAGGGGAACTGTGGAGAGCTGACTGGGAGCTAGTGCAGTAGGAAAGAAGCCAGAATAATGTGTAGGAGTGAAAGCAAGAAAGATTAAGTTTAGGCAGGAGTTGCCAGAAAGTTTCTTTTTAAATCTAATATTATTCTTACAATGTTAATTTTAACACTGAAAATTATGTTTAAGAGGAAAAATGCTTGTGTTTCAAACATGGCACTTTTGTGATAAGAGCAGGATTACCATTTGTAACCATGCAGGGATAGAACACAGAACTTTCTAATAGATGTAACATGGGCCTTGCTCATTTGTGCAGTGATTTAACTCCTACATTAATGAAAAAGAAAAAAAAAACCAAAAATCTGATGCAATGTTTTAGCATAAGCAACTAGAATGCTTTAAACTGAATACTTCCTAAAAGCAATGTGGAGGGCTGGTAACAATTCATGAAAGGTATGGAAAGAACTGAGATCAGTTTTAATGTCATATGTTTTCTCTAATAAAGAAGACAGTGTCCCCATCTGTATCCATCTCTCTTGGAGGAATTTGGTCTCTATGGAGACCACCTCCATTTCGTTCAGTCAATTAGAGGTGAAAGGTATTCCATTTGCAGTCACCCAAGCTATGGGGTCCACCTATTTTTATATTCATTCTTTCAGCCAAATGATATCTTCTTATCAACACAGAAAAAAATGGCTGAGTATTGTGGTCATTTAATTTAGGCTTGTTCTGTCCTAGTTACTGTTTTTCTTTGTTTCAAATGATAGCATTTTCTATAAATCAGATAAAGAACACTATGATTATCATCCTATTATTTCTGAAAACTTCATAGCTTTTCTATGCATTTTAATTAAAATTAAACATCCATTTCTGCACTAAATATTAATATATTTCCAGTTGTACTTTTGCATTATTTACCTAAATAATAGAACTCAACATTTTCTAGGGTAAGCCAAGAAGAGGGAAACCTATTTTCAAAATCATACATATTTTCACAAGACTAAAAATCATAGATTGGAAGGTGTCTTTATTTCTACTTATAGATTTCAACTAAGGACAAAAATAGTACAATAATGTGCCTACTTCTATTGTTCTGAATTTAGTTGTATTAGCTGAAAAAAGCACATTGAGTAACCAGCTCTAATTAGTGCCTTGATTAAACATGATGAGGCTTACATAAAAGGAACAGAGATTTCCATAAAATGAACACTGGTGGGGGCTGGAGAGATAGCCTAGTGGATAAGAGCCACCGACTGCTCTTGAAGAGGACCCAGGTTCAATCCCCAGCACCCACATGGCGGCTAAGAGCCGTCTATAACTCCAATTCCAGGAGAACTCCAGTTGCAGGGGAATCCGAGACCCTCTTCTGACCACCGCGGCATTGCACGACACGGGTGCACAGAACTACATGCAGACAGTACATTCATACACATACAAAAATAAATAAACTTAGGTATAGACACAGATCTTTGGATGGTATGTTAATCCATGAATTACATTTTCTTCTGTTAAGTATGACAGGGTCTTCATGTGGTTTATAACATCTCCTAACCATTAGAGGACGTAAGCTTGTGGCATCAGCCGTGGGTTATTCCTCCAAGGAGAGAGCTAATAGCCAATTAAATTTGGGATATACAGACATATGGCTGCCACTGCTGCACAGTATTTCCAGGCAGGTGAGGTGTAGCTAGTGCTCACGGAGGAGTCCTGCTTGACTCAAGGAGACCTATATTTGATTTATTGGTTTAGTGGCCTTTGGTAACACTCTCTGGCATTCTAGAGACCTGTGTCTATACCTAAGTAACCTACCATAACAATTAGTAATGTTTAAATACCTATATATTTAATTGCACTTGCTTCATTAGTAGGATCAAAAGGTTATATATTATACTGTTTAAATACCTATATATCTAATTGCATGTGCTTCATTAGTAGGATTGAAAGGTTATGCCTGGACAAGCTGGCAGCCCATGAAAGAAAACAGCCAGAATTGACTAGAGACCAAGACAACAGCTCCAGAGAAAGTAGACTGTTTTGCTTCTCATCCACCTGTGCCCCTTTTCTAAGCCTACGGAACAATCTGCGGAAGAGGGGGCGCGGTAGAATGTAAGGGCTGCGATTGGGGTGAATGGTGAAACTGCAGCAATATAACCTGGACACTCATTTGATCAACTTGATTGAACATACAAGCCCCCCCTGCTGGATGGTGGGACCCATGAGCTATGTAGGTTTGGGCACAACTGCTCGCAAATTGGTTTTACATGAAGGATGCTTACACTCACAAATTATCACTTATTGTTAAAAAAAATGAAAACAAAACAAAACAAAACAAAAAAACAGAAAGATGCAGAAAAGTTACGGCAGAATGCATGATCTGGGATGGGTAGGGGTGGGGTGGGGGGAAGGGAACGGGATATATGCCTGAACTGAATTGGAAAATGATGTATGAAATACACAAAGCATCAATAAAAAAATAAATAAACACTGGGCTGGAGAGATGGCCTAGCGGTTAAGAGCGCCGACCGCTCTTGCAGAGGACCCGGGTTCGATCCCCAGCACCCACATGGCGGCTGAGAACCGTCTGAAACTCCAACTCCAGGAGAACTCCAGCTCCAGGGCAATCCGACTCCCACTTCTGACCTCCGCGGCATTGCACGACACGGGTGCACAGACTTGCATGCAGACCATACATTCGTACACATACAGAAATAAATAAAATTAATAAAAAAAAATTTAAAAAAAAATAAACACTATAGCCCTCTCAAAAAAGTAAAAATAAATAAATAAATAAATAAACTAAAAAAAGGAATAGTGGTTATTTTGAAGAGAAAGAGAAATAAATAATATGAAAATATTTACTTGAAACTTTTTCAGGAGAAATTTTATTTTTCTCTCAGTCTTTGTTCCTTAAAAAATGAAAAACACACAACAGAGGTTGTTCCTGATAAGTATAAATTTTGTGGTCAGGAATCAAATTGTCCCAATTCAAACAGATACCAAGGAATTAAAGTATAATTTATCTGGAAAGCGCAGGGTCTTATGATTTCTTCCTTCATTTTTCTGTACTGTTTCCTGACTCTGACTCTATTCCAATGCAGGCGATCTCCTTGAGGTACGCACGTGCCTACCAGCACTCCCAGTCTTGAATTTTAAGTTGAATGACTTCAAGTTCTCTGCAAATATTTTAAAATTCAATTTTAAAATTGTCTCCTATCAAATATTGAACCATGACATACTGTGACCATGCTCATATGCTCATTTGATTGGCCAAAATGAGTCTCAAAACTATCTTTTGGCTTGTAGCAAAGTCAAGAAGTTCAGTTTTAATCACTTTGGATTAGAATATGGAGAATTATTTTCTTAAGGAATGAAATATTATATTTGCTAAAAGAAGAGGATGAGCAACCTAACATTTTGGAGGTGCACACCAAAACACCAATTTTGTGTTAATCTCCAATTTTTAGACTTCATTTCCTGTGGAATGACAATTTTTTATTGCATGTGAATACTACATGGATTTTGATTTTGTAAATAGTCATGCTCTAAAAAAAACCTACCATGTTTTAGTTGGGGGGCATGGGATTGTGCTCTGATTTGAGGCAATATAATTTTAACTTATTTTTACTGAACTTTTTTATTCATTTTTAATATGTTTTTATTGATGTTTTGTGTATTTCAAACATCATTTTTCAGTTCAATTTAGACATATTTGCTTTTCCCTACCCCTGCCCCTCCCCAGATCATGCATTCTGTTGTAACTGTCCTGCATCTTTCTCTCAGTCTTTTTTGTATGTTTAGGAATTCACATTTTCCTCCTTTAATTTTATATTACCCTAAAATATGAATACATACTTTCCACTCATATACAGTAATTACAGAGTCTGAAAGTAAGTGGTTGGTTGATTCTAGAGCTCGTTAAGAGATTTACATTATAACAACATAGTTGCTTTCAGATAAACAGAAATATAACAATAGTGTTGTTCAGCTTGCCTTTCAACTGGGGATTTGGTGTTAGCATCCACAAATGAGGGAAACCATTCACTGTTTGTTTTCCTGGGACTGTGTTCCTTCACTTAGCATAATGGCTTTGAGTTCCATCCATTTACCTGCAAATCTCATGTACATTTCACACAACAGTACTTAATCAAATTTAGATGCCCTCCCAAATCCATGCCATGCATGTTAAGTCCTTCCCAGTCAACCATTTGAGCCCAAATAAGAGTGCATTCCTCAACTCTCAGCAATGAAGCTTCCTTATACAACAGAGTCTAATATGTTTATTTTCAAAGATTAATTTATTTAGAAATTAGAAAGAGCTCCTTCATAATAGGACACACAAGAATAAAAAAGAGTGTTAGCTTTAGAAACTATAACTGTTTTTTATTCTATTATACATAATGCCTGACACCTGCCTCTTTCAACAACATATTGATAACTAACCAGAAGAGTTTGCTCCTTTTGGAGACTGAAGAGGGGATTCAGGTTCAGAACCTGGACCCATTTATCTTGGTATTTTTTTTAACAGCTGAACTTGTTTTTTTTTTAATCACACTTTTTTATCAGCAGAGATACCCATTTCTCATTGTTTGAATTCCTTTCAGTTACATATTTGTTTTAATGAGAGATTGACATCTTCTTTAAGAACACAAACCATAATGTTAGAAACTTAGGGTTATGGAAAAACTAACCAAAGTGATTAATATCTCCACCTTCTGAGGTCTTAAGGGTGAGGTGAGGACCACTGCCAGCACTCTGGTTTCTCCAGTGGATAAGATCTCTGTGTATTAGGTTGGCATAGGCAGCTTTTAGTTCTTATTGGTTCAAACACTATATGCTTCTCCATTATTGAAAACCTTTAAGCAAAAAGAAAAGACAATAACAAAGCAGCCAGAATAATTCTCATCACAAAACTGTGATACAACATCCAAAGTTGTTAAATGGAAAGTCATTCTTCATTGATCTGAACACTATCTTCATTTCCATATACTGAGGTAATTATAACGGTAAGCAGGTATATGCTTCTAGACAAATAAGCTTCACATTAGTATAGACATTTGGGCCTCATGGAAAAGAAAATATTAGTTCCATGTTTGTTCATTCTTATATTAGTCCTATAAGATAATAATGTAACATGGGGAATGAGTTATTTTGGCTCATCACTTTAGGCTTCTTCCACTTCCATGTGACTGTAGGAAGGTAGGGCATTATGGTAAGAAGAGCTTGATCTATCTATCGAGATATATATATATATATATATATATATATATATATATAGATAGATAGATAGATAGATAGATAGATAGATAGATAGATAGATAGATAGATAGATAGATAGATAGATAGATAGAGAGAACAACTACACCAACTACGATTAATTATTTGAAAATCATTATTGGTAGAACATTATGTGTACAATTTCATACTAGGTCCCAAGGATACAAAAGTAAACAAAACAAGCAAATACCATCTGCTGCATTCTTAGAAAGGCCTTGCTAATATAGCTGTTATTGTTAGTTTAGCATGGGAAACAAGTGGATGGATATGTCCTATACAAATGTATAAACTGTTGATGATTATGAAATTTCAAGGTGCCATGAAGGATGGAGAAACATGTGGAGGGAGTTGGGATAGGGTCAAGAAAAGATTTTTTTAAGGATGTGATAGTCTAGGTAGTGAAGAAAAATATTTTGAAAACACCTAGAGAAAAAGAATTCCAGGCAAGGAAGGAGTTATATGCCAAGACCATGTGGCAAGATTTACTATGTTAAAAGGATTGAAAGAAAGGAGTTCAGACTACAGTGAATTAAAGGAAAAATATGTAATATCACATCAGGCAAGTAAATATGGACCATTTTTTAAAGTCTCCTAATGGTAAGGAATAGCTAGGCTGGAATACAAATATAATCTCATCTATTTGGGAGAGTCAAACAGGATGATTAAAAGTTGGAGGCAAGTCTGGGAAAGCTGGTGTGACTTTGTTTTTAAATAATACTTTTAAAGTATAAGGGTATAGATCAGTAGGTGATAATTTGCCCAACATCTATGATTTACTGGATTCAAATTTAACTGCCACAAAATAAGAAAAATTTAGCTTATCCATTAATGAATAATTAAATTTTTGTTCTATTTGCATAATAATTATTGCATAGCTTTAAGCTAAAGTGAGAAATATTCTAATGTAGGCTTTGCAAAGATCTCTTTCACCAATGTATTTTAAAACATTTTTAAATTTTATTTATTTCTGTATGTGTATGAATGTACTGTCTGCATGCAAGTTTGTGCACCCGTGTTGTGCAATGCCGCAAAGGTCAGAAGAGGGTGTCAGATTCCCCTGGAACTGGAGTTCTCCTGGAATTGGAGTTTCAGACCATTCTCGGCTGCCATGTGGGTGCTGGGGATCGTACCCCAGTCCTTTGTAAGAGTGGTCGGCGCTCTTAACTGCTAGGCCATCTCTCCAGCCCCTCACTGATGTATTTTAAAAGGGACTTGGCCAGGCAAGGTTGTACATCCCTTTAGTCTGGAAGGTCTGGAAAGGAAGGCTGGTTTCTTTAAGTCCAGCCTGGCCTATTTAGTGAGTTCCAGGCCAGTGGGAAAAAATAAATAATAATAATAATAATAATAATAATAATAATAATAATAATAAAAACAGTGAGCCTTGGAAGTTCTTCTGAGAGGCAAGCAAAACAATAAGGGAAGTTTTCAATGCTGTAAATGTCCAGTTAAGAAATAATAATAGACTGGAGAGATGGCTCAGGAATAAATAGCTATGACTCATGTTGATGAAGACCTGGGTTCAGTTCCTAGCACACATATGAGTCTATCAACTTTGTGTAACTACAGTTCCAGGGTATATGGCATCCTCTTCTGACTTCTGTGGGCAGTGTGTGCACAGGTGCACTTATATGCAGGAAAAATCACTCACACCATTAAGAGTTTTTAAAAACAGAAATAATGATGAGATAAAATTAGGTAAGTATCTTGTTTATGTCATGGAAGATTTTTAGTAAGTTGCACCCACATAGTGCAAAGTCTGCAGAAGTCAGAAGACAGTGGCAGATCCTCTGGAACTGGAGCTATGGACGGTTGTTGGCTGCCACTTGGGTGCTGGGGGTTGAACCTGGGTCCTCTGCAAGATCACCCAGCTATCTTCAGCTCTGAGGCATCTCTCCAGCCCCAAGTCTGCATTCTTTTGATTTTTATTTGTTCTTTTACTTTGATTCCCCCTGCCTCCAGCCAAAGTCTGTTTGATGTGCCCATGCACACCAAAAGAATTTTGAGGCCAAACATTTCACTTCTTTCTTATTCCATCTGCTTCCCCTTCTTTCCTGTCTGCCACCCAGCACAGAAGGAACCCAAGTAAATCCTTGCTGTGTAAATAGAGAAAAAAGGCCCAAAGCTTGCCTCTCCATGCCCTCTCTCAAGTCTAGGGTGCCAAATGGAGGCTGGTGAGTAGAAGAGGTACAGGTTGGATATGTGACCTTGTCAATTGTGTTTTCCTCTCTGGAAATGGTACTTCCCTGACACCTCCTTCTTAACACCTCTGTGATCTCATAAGCTATGAGATTTTTTTGTCACTTAGTCAAATATTTAAGGAGTGTCCACAGAGTGCATTGCCTTTTGCTAAAACACCACTCTAACAGGCTCTCTGTGTAAACAGGGGTGTTGTCTGAATGGCCAGAATCATATCTCATCATATTAGCATCCCAGCCTCTGCCTTTCTCCTACCTTCTCACACCCTACAGCTTTTCGTGCCCAGTTTTCACAGTTTAAAAAAAAAAAGCATACTGGTTATAGCAGGGGCTTTGGGATCCAACCTCTGCCCAGTGGACTTGTAGCTGTGTGACGCTGACTGCATCTTCCTTTCTCTGGGCCTGTCTGAGGAATCAAATCACTTGTGTAGTCTACAGTGTCCTAGGTTTCTTCCGGGTCTGAATTCTATTCTTCTGAGGTTCTTTTTCTCATGCTGCTCCCACTATTAAAAAGCATCTTGTGATTTGTGTTTGTTCCTAATTTACCTGCAAGAATTGTGTCCCAACCCTCAGTTTATCGTTGGCGGAGTCACACGCACAGACATCTGCCAAGGTGGTCTAGGCCTGGGATCCTGGAATCTAGCACCTTCCTTTAGAGGGCTGGGGATTTAGTGGGGACATGGTTGCTGAGCAAGTATGAAGCCCTTTGTTCAGTCCTCAAAATGAACAAACAAGTCAAAACCAATAAAAACCATACAGTGTATAAAAAAAAATTAGGAAAGCAACAGTGGAGATGTCATTTTGTGTTAGAAAAGAAAGCTTGAAGAAATTATAGGATGTTATAAGATGATGTCTAAGTTTATTAACACATAAAGATGTGGCAATATGTTGACTGAGTTGAATAAATAATTTACTTTAGATTCCTTTGTCAAAGAGCTATAATGCCTAGACCAAGATATCATTCAAGCATATGTATTTGTGCCAATAGCATAACCTGTTGTGATGGTTGCTATTTGGTGCTATTTGAGTTTTATTACTAGAATCGAAAGACTTCTAAATGAGCCATTAGTCTGTTGTAAACAGAACTTGGACAGACCAAGAGTTTGATGTGTAACTGCAGAGAAAAAAAATGGATCTTCTATCTCTCACTCTGTCTTGACCTCCCCTCCAAAGACCAGGGACTCTTCAGAAGAGGTTGGCATATCAGATTGTAAGGACCAAATGTAAGGGTGAATTGTCAGATCACAGCAAAAACAGTCAGGATTTTTGTTTGATCAGCATGTTTTTGAAGGCAATCCTCTTCAACTGGACTTGGGGCCCTGGGTTGTACAAGAACTGGATTCAGATGTAGCTGGTTGGGTTTATATGGACACACATTATGTTTATTGTCTATGTGTACCTACTGGTCAAATAAAAAAATTAAGAAACAAAACATATTTTTTGAGGGACTAGAGAAATGATCCAGCAGCTATGAGATGTGGTTGCTCTTGAAGAGGATCCAGGTTCAATTCCCAGGATCCACATGAGGGCAAGTAACTGTTGGTAACCCAGTGCCATGGTATCAAACCCCCTCTTCTTAGCAGGCATTGCATAAGTTTGTACCTACCTACATGCAGGCAATACACTTGTACACGTAAAATAAAAAGGAATAATAAATAAAAATAAAAGAGAATTCAGTTTATTTCACTCTATCTGAGTGTCCTTGAAATATCTACCATACATACATAGTGCTGACAGTTTTCCAGATATACATCAAAACTCTACTTCAAGTGAGAGCTTTGGCTGGTAGGAATGTAGGTATCAGCTTGGAAAATGTCACCTCAAGGATGAATGTGTTTACTTAATAAGTATTTTATAAATAATTGTAACTTTGGTATTGGGAGGTAGCATAGTGGTAGAAAGTTTGCCTTGCATATGCAGGGCCCTGAGTTTGATCCCCAGAAATGCATAGAAAAAGAATGTAAATTAATAATAACTTTCAGAACACTGTAATCTTATTTCTACACTGGAATTTGGCCTCAGACACATCTGCAGAAACAATGATTTATTGAACTTCTTGATAACTTTTATTTTTAAATAATATTTCCTTACTGAAATATGAATTTTTATTAAATACTAGGATTTTACATATGATGATTACTACAAATACTAAATGTTTAACTAATTCCAAGGCAGAGGATTGTAACGTTAACAGAAAGACATGTAGTTTAAGATACATATGTCTTTGAGCTCAGTAGAGGAACTTTGTCACTCTTTATTTTGTTTTGCATCATTGGAAGGACCTCATTTCTAAGTCTACAAATCTAATCAAGATAGTGTTTCCTGGGTTGCTAATGAAGCTTGAAATAAGAGTGCTAGCTTGTGCAACTGCAGTGTGATGACTCAGCAGTTCACATGAAAAATGGAAAACACCCAATGCAACTTCCCCAGCCACAAAAATACTCACCTCTCCAGATTTGAAATTGGCTGACAACATAAAATAATAAGTAGCAAAGAAAAGAAAACATCTTTTTCTAGGCTTTTCAAAACCAATAACAAATAATTGATGAAGAATTCTTTAACTCTAGGCATTTTGTATAACATTTATAATAGACTTCAAGACATATACAGGAAAATTTAGTACCGGTCACATATAACACCATTTAATGTTTTATTTATTACTAATATTACATATAACACCAAAATATGTTTTGTTTATTACTAATATCCCAGGAATTATTTTTAAATTATTTATTTATTTTTATATTGATTGAATTTTTGTGCATTTCATAAATGCATCTCAACCATATTTAGACTCCCTAACCTATCTGCTTTCCCCATAGACCCTGCAGGATTTCATGCCTTTTGTCATATTTTTAAGGCCTATTGAGTCATGTTTATGTCCTCAGATGTGTCTCAGAGTGAGTTCATCCATAGGAGCATGATAGACCTATCTATAGTCACTCCCTTAAAGAAGACCAAGACTCCCTCACTGGGCAGTGATCAGTTGCCAAGAGTTCCTCAGTTAAAGTTGGGGTTTCTAACCCATTTCTCCACTTATATGCTAGATTTTTGTCTGGTTTGAATTTGTATCTGTATTACACATGCTGTCTCCACAGCTGTAAGTTCATATGAGCAAATTCCCAGCTGCAGGGGAAACAGTTGCCTTGTAGTCACTCACCACCCCTTGCCTCTTAAAATCTTCTAGCTCTGTTTTCTACAATGGTCCCTGAGCCATGGGTGGGTGATATTTAATATAGTAGTCCTATACAAGGGCACACACACTCTGCAGTCTTTTCTCTGTACTTGGACCAGTTGTGACTTTCTGTGTTAATCACCATCTACTGCATGAGGAAACTTCATTGGCGAGAGTTGAGAAATGCATTAATATTTTCTCTGTCACTCATTCCATAGAACCTTAGGTGTAGATGCTCCATTGTAGATGTGTCACTTAGGACTGAGCATCTCATAGACACTTATTCTTTGTGTGTGAACAGTTGTGGAACTCTGTAATAGTCTTCCTCTGTCACAAAAAGAAGCTTCTTTGATTAATGATGTGTTGGTTTGAATGAGAGTGTCCCCCACAGGCTTTAAGTATTCAGACATTTCATCTCCAGTTGGTGGCACTGTTCTTGGAAGTCTTAGAAAGTGTGGCCTTGCTGGAGGAAGTACGTCATTGGGGGTATGCTTAGTGAGTTTAACAAGCCTTGCAGTCTCCAGTCTCTCTCTCTCTCTCTCTCTCTCTCTCTCTCTCTCTCTCTCTCTCTCTCTCTCTCTCTCTCTCTCACTGGTGCTTATTGCATGATGTGAACCTCGGCTTTCTGCTCCAGCCCCGGCCACCATGCCTCCTGCCACAATGGATTCTGATTCTCTGGAACCATCATTCATAAGCTCAAATAAACTCTTTTTTTATAAGTTCTCTTGGTCATGGTGGTTTATCACAGCAACAGAAAGTGACTATACAAATGGTGAGGGATATATATAAATTATTATATATATATATATATATATATAGATCATAGTATATTTCTATACAGTATAAGAAATTAGTCTGTCTAGGGATGTATAGATGTAGGTTTTTCTCAGGATCTATCACATCTCCAGTCACATGTATTGTTTACTTTACAGTAACACCCATGGATTACCTCTCATTGAGCTGGCCTTATGTACAATTAGATAGCTATTGATTACCCCCAAGATAAACATGCCAGTATTACAGCAATAGAGATTGTTTGCTGTGCCACTCATTTTTGTGGTTATTATTCTTTACAGCTGGGTTAGACCATTGATTGATTATTTTTTCTTATCAGCTTACATAGTATTTTCTGATACTGTGAGAGCTAGTCTTCAGAGAAGAGGCTTCCAGTCCAGTTACAACTAGATTTCTCCAAGTGCTGTGTCCAAGGTATGTCTGTCTGCAGCAAGGGCTGTGCCAATAGCCTGTGCTATTTTGAGAGTCTCGGACTACACTGACCAACAACTCAAAGGGAAGTTTCTCAGTCAGGCTCTGTTTCTCATTAGGTAGACTTCAATTATACACATGCACTCATTAAAAGAGTGATTTACGCCAGGTGTGGTAGTGCACGCCTTTAATCCTAGCACTTGGGAGGCAGAGGCAGGTGGATCTGTTGTGAGTTCAAAGCCAGCCTGGTCTACAGAGTGAGTTCTCAGGACAGCTGGAGCTAAGAGACCCTGTCTCGAAAAGACCAAAAAAAAAAAAAAAAAAAAAAAGAATGATTTTTAAGCTAATCTCACACAGTAGTTTATGAAATGTTTAGTTGTTTGATATTGAAATCCAAAAAGTAATTATGATAACTTAACCACTGTGCAACCATTATAACCAATCAACAAAATGGTGATATTTATAATAATAAAAAATTTTAAATCTTCTAAGCATGCTGAAGCCAAAACATTTTGATTTTGATATGACTATATCATTAAACTTTACATTTATTTTCCTCTTAATTTTTTATCTTGACTTTAGTGAATACATCTTTTGTTATATTAATCAGTAATGAAAGCCAATTATAGTATATTAAAAACTGTGATATTATTATGTGTTGGAGGATGATCATTTTAGCACATTTGAAATGTGATCATGCAGTTATACAGTGAAGAATTGTTTGTCATAAAGGAAAATGAAACATCCAATTCCTTGAGACAAAGGCAAGTACTCTTCTCTGAGTTTCCAAACAAGTGTGCAGTGTAGTTGGATCCATTAAGACCAAGTGTAGCATGTTTTTACCAATTGAATCTGGATTCAGATTTTATCTCATTTTTTATTGAGCATTTGTACAGTTTTTAAAATATCCAAAGGACCGAGAGTCAAGGATGTGCATAAAATGTCAAACCAGTTGCTCTCCATGTGTGAAGTCTGGTCTTCAGGAATGATAACTGAATTTGAGTTCTGAAGATAACATATTCGTCCCAGTACCTTGTAGGATTGTGTATAATTCTTTTCTAATGATTTGCTTATTTGTACAGAATTTTTAAAATTAATCAAATATAATAATTATATAACTTTATTGAGTACAATGTTACGATATATTCGTTTTTTCTGTCTTTTCAAGACAGGGTCTCCCTGTAGCCCCAGCTGGCCTGGAATTCACTCTGTAGACCAGGCTGGCCTTGAACTTACAAAGATCTGCCTGCCTCTGCATCTTAAGTGCTAGGATTAAAGGCGTGTGCCACCATGCCAGGCACAATATATTATGAAATAAATCAATGTGACTAATTATCCTGTCATCTTAGATATTATCATTTCTTTGTGGTAAAACATTCAGTTTTCTCTTTTCTATTTGGAATAAAATACACAATTATGGGGTACAGCTATCTAATTGTGCAGTGATACACCAGGATTCATTCCTTTATCTGTAACTTGTTACACAGTGACTCAATTCCCTCCAACCTCTCAGAATCAGGTTAGCAGGTTTCTATCTTCCACTTCTATGAGGATGACAGCTTTTTTTAAAATTTCTGGGGGGAGACGCCATAACGCGCCAGGCCAGGATCGAAAGGTTGTTCCTGGACAGACTGTCAGCCCATGAAAGGAAACAGCCAGAATTGACCAGAGTCCAAGTCAACAGCTCCAGAGAGAGTGGACTGTTTTACCTCTCATCCACCTGTGCCCCTTTTCTAAGCCTAGGGAACAACCTGCGGAAGAGGGGGCGTGGTAGAATGTAAGGGCTGCGATTGGGGTGAATGGTGAAACTACAGCAATGTAGTCTGGACACTCATTTGATCAACTTGATTGAACAAACAACCTGTCACCCCCCACTGGATGGTGGGGCTGTAGGTGTTTGGGCACAACAGCCTGCAGATAGGTTTTGCATGAAGGATGCTTGTACTCATGGATTATCACTTATGAGCTAAAAATGAAAAAAAAAAAAACTGAGAGAAAAAGAGCAAGACAGACGAGCTATGCATAATCATGTGGTTGGGGTGGGGGGGGAAGGGAAGGGGAAATAGCTCTGACTGAATTGGAAAAAAATGTATGAAATGCACAAAATTCAATAAAAAATCTTCCATAGTTTTTATTAAAAAAAAAAAATAAAATAAAATAAAATTTCTGATATCAGTAAAATTCTACTGCCTTTGTTTTTCTTCTGTTTTGTTTCAAACTACCTATGTAGGAATGATTATTAATTTTTTTATTTTTTATTTTATTTATTTATTTTTGTGTACGAATGTACTGTCTGCATGTAGGTTTGTGCACCCGTGTCGTGCAATGCCGCGGAGGTCAGAAGAGGGTGTCAGATTCCCCTGGAACTGGAGTTCTCCTGGAATTGGAGTTACAGACGGTTCTCAGCCACCATGTGGGTGCTGGGGATCGAACCTGGCTCCTCTGCAAGAGCAGTCCACACTCTTAACCACTAGGCCATCTCTCCAGCCCCAAGAATGATTATTAATTTAATCTCTCATCCCCCATAATGGGAAAAACAGATCACTTGGCATTTCAGATTATCATCTTTTCCTAATATAATTCTATAGGCATCTAAACAATTTGGCGTGCAGGAAATGTTTAAGAATTCTTACAATCATCAATATCCCTGCAAATGCCAACTAACATTAACTCAGCAGAAAAATTGTATGCTCGATTTATGTAAAACCCATATACAAAGTCACTTTACTTAAATATATATTTAAAAGCTATTTTTAATTTATTATTTTCTTTTATGTGTATGAATGTATTGCCTACATGAGTGTAAGTGCACCTATTTCATGCAATGCCCGTGGAGGTCAGAAGTGGATGTCAGATCCTCTGGCACTGGAGATATGGATGGTTGTTAGCCACCACGTGGGTGCTGGGAACAAAACACTAGCCCTTTGCAAGAGCAGCCAGTGCTCTTAACCACTGAATTGTTTCTCTAGCACTGTAAGATTTATGTTTTTTAAACTCTGATGAATATCATATGGGGTGTGGAAAGAAGCAAAACTATATAGTAAGCATCAATAAATGAAATTCTTCAAATGCTCAAGCAATTGGTGAAAAAAGAGAAACATTTGAGCTATGCAAGAGAGAAAACAGAATTTTACAGGAGGTTTATCACTAATATGTTTATAAACAGAGCAAGGTTGACAGATTCTCAGCCTTCTATCATATTCCTGGTCATGAGTTCTCAGTAAACAGTAACTCCACAGTGGCCGTTGTCTTTCTTTAGAGCATATTTCCTCAGTACTTTCTATCCCCTGGAGACTTTCTTTGGCTCACCTTCTGTAGCCCTTTTCCCTTTCTTCTTCTGTTTCAACATACTCCATGATACACAACAGGTAGTTTTCTGGATGTTTTAGTTATTCTTTTTGATTTTCTTGTGTTAGCTATCAAGCAGGTGTTTAATAAATTCTTATGACTGGAATTGAATTAGTCCCATATGAAAGTGTCAGAAGAAATACATATGTTACAAATCAGACCTAATGTGAACAGTCCTTAATGATCGCTCCATCTCTCCACATGCAGGTTGTCCAAAATGATTGCACAGTGATCCAGGTGGAGTCATTTTGGCTCAGGTTGGCTTAGAATGATAGAGTATACAAAACTAAGTCATGTTATGAAAACTCGTCTAAGGATTTTATGAGTTTGTCTTTAGCATGATTTGATTTTATTATTGTTTTGATTTTGGCTAAGAATATTTCAATAGAGATGCAGTCAATTATTTGCAACATAATTTGTTCAGGTGTTTTTAATTTCTCAAAGTATCATATTGTTTTCCTGTGTTCTTCATTGTGTGCCCCCTTTAATAACTTTAAATACTTTTCTTTGTAATTGATTTTTCTCAATTTCATACAGTATGTTTTTATCATATTTAGACCCCCTCCACTATCTGCACCTGCCCTTACTACTTCCTGCACAATTTAATTTAATGATATATATACATATATATGTATATGTATATATATATATACATATACATATATATGTATATATATGTATATACATATATATGTATATATATATATACTGTTTATATACATACACACATATATATATATATACACATATGTTTGTTTCCTTGTATTCTCCTTCTTCTGATTCTTACAAACTTTTTAAACCCCCCTTCAGAAATTAATCCTGAATCTTGGGAAATAGAAGTTGGATATATGTGACCAGTTCAGGGACAAATGCTCTGGAGTCACTTATTCTCTATAAAGTGGCCAGTTGAGAATCTCTATGCTAATAGCCATCTGCTGTATAAAGAAACTTCTTTGGTGAGGGTTGAGAGATGTGTGTAACAACAACAACAAAATCATTTGATGTTAGTTTAATACTATATCTATTTGGCAGAATAATAATCTGTCCCCTATGATCGGAGTACACATGGTCCTAGCACTGATATGATTGTCAGGTGTGGGCTCCCACTTATGAAGCAGAACTTAAATCCTCTTAGTGATTGTATGGGCTACCTTCATAATAGTCATACAATTAATGTACCACAGGTCATATCCTACCAGGCAAGTTCTTGTAGAAGCATGCAAAATTAACAGCTGAATAAGATTAAACACTATTATTTTTTTTTCTTCCAGTAGCATTCACAACACCTTGAAGTACGATAAATACTAGTCAGGAAAAAGGGAGATTTGAAGTCAGTGTTATCTTGATTTTACCTTGTTTGTTCTACATCTCATGTGTGTAATGTCTTCAGGAAAAGAGGCTTGCCATGTAGTTCTGGTAGGTAACCAAGAGCAGGGGCACAGTCTGGTTTTAAGAGAGAGTCTCGGGCTGGAGAGATGGCCTAGTGGTTGAGAGCGCTGACCGCTCTTACAGAGGACCCGGGTTCGATCCCCAGCACCCACATGGCGGCTGAGAACCGTCTGAAACTCCAACTCCAGGAGAACTCCAGTTCCAGGGGAATCCGACACCCTCTTCTGACCTCTGCGGCATTGCACGACACGGGTGCACAAACCTACATGCAGACAGCACACTCATCCACATACAAAAATAAATAAAATTAAATTAAAAATTATTATTTATTCATTTATTCTTTCATTCATTTTCTATTTAATTTTTATTTACTTATTTCTTTATTTTTCCTGTTTCTTTATTGTTAGGTTGTTATTTTCTTTTTTATTGAAGAATACTAAATGAAAATAATAAATAAAAAAGAATAAATTAAAATGTCTTGTGTTAGTTATATATTTGTTTATTTATGTATGGTGTTTTTT
>VZQC01012098.1:853267-975945 GCA_009823505.1 Rhizomys pruinosus
GGGTCCTCTGTAAGAACGGTTTGCGCTCTTAACCGTTAGGCCATCTCTCCAGCCTGTATTCAGGCATTTTGTCCCCAGTTGGTGGCGCTGTTTTTGGAGGTCTTAGAAGGTGCAGTCATGGTAGAGGAAGTATGTCAACTGGGGCGGGCTTAGAGAGTTCAAAAAGCCTTGCCATGTAGGAATGAAAGTTTGCCTGGCTTGAGGCAAGGACCTGTACGACCTGTCCCAGGGAACCTCCAAGAGTTATCTGATATCTCTGTGGGCATTTAGCTGTCTCTGTGAGTTATCTATAGCTCCATGAGGTCGGGATATTGCAGTGTTTTCCTGCCTCACCTATCTCTGCAAAGTTTCAGAACCGGAGGGTCCCTTCCCTTGAGGTATCGAGCAAAATGTCACACCTCTATTTTACTGGTTGCACAAACAGGAGCTCTGCAGCCCCCCCCCCGCCCCCCCCGCCATCTAGGAGCCAAGGTGGCTCACCCTTCCCTTCTTCCTGCCCCCCACTTCCTTGCCCAGGGCACAGTAGCTTTTAGTATATAAACACACTGCTGGCATGAATAATAATGAGTCTATCTCCCAGACATTCTCTTAGTCTGTGTTTTTCTTTCATTTCTTGTTGGTTAACTTCCAGCAGTTCCCTCCCCACCTCCTTGCCAGAAGCACAGCCTAGGAACTGTTTCCTGCTGGCAGGAGGCTTGTAGCCTCATGAAGCTGCCAGCCTGGTTCTAGGAGGGAAGAACATTGTGTGGATTGCAGCCATGCGTGACTAAAGGACCAACAGGTGAAATATATTTAATGGACATTGCCAGTCTCCAGTTGCTCTCTCTCTGCTTCCTGTGATCACTGGAAGATGTGAACCTAGGCTTTCTGCCACCATGCCTCCATTCCACAATGGACTCTTTAATTCCCTAGAACCATCAATCCTAAACTCAAATAAACTCTTCCTTTTATAAGTTCCCTTGGTCATGGTGGTTTTATCACAGCAACAAAAAGTGTTTAATACAAGATCTTAGCTAGGGCAATAACATATATGAAGGAACTACTCTGCAGGACAGTCATGGCAGAATGCATGATCTCGGTTGTGGTGGGGGTGGGGGGAAGGGAAGGGGAGATATACCTGAACTGAATTGGAAAATGATGTATGAAATGCACAAAGCATCAATAAAAAAAAATGTTAAAAAAAAGGAACTACTCTGCATCAACAACACTGTTATAATGTGTATCTCTTAACGGGCTCTAGAATTGAACTACCATTTATTTTCAGACTCTGTAATTACTGTATATGGGTGGAAGGTAGGTATTCACATCTTAGATAATATAAATTTAAAGGAGAAAAATGTGAATGCTTATACATATTTTGGAATTAACATACACTTTATTCTTGGAGGTCATAATTTTGATACATATATGATGGATATATAGACATATGTTGGAGCAATACAAAGGGGAGGGAACAACAACAACAGAAGGACTGGGTCAAAGAACTGACTGATACAGTTAAATTCTGCCCCAAATAAGACTCTGCACTGAAAAACTTTAGAAAGACTGAGAGAAAGATACAAAACATGTATGGCAGAAGGCATGAACTGGGGTGGGGTGGGGGGGCAGGGAGAGGGGAATGTGTTTAAATTGGACTGGATGATAATGTATGAAATACATAAATCATCAATAAATGTATTAAAAATTGGAAAGTAACAAGTCAAAGCCATCATCTTTATTTGTAGCTGATATGATGCTATACATAAAAGACCCCACAATCTCTACCAGAAAACATCTAAGGTGATAAAAAACCTTCAACAAAGTAACAGGATATAAAATTAACACACAAAAGTCAGGAGCCTTCCTATATACCTAAAACAAACATATGAAAGAAATACGAGAAATAATCCCATTTGCAATACCCTTGAAACCTTAAAATATCTTGGAACAATTATGCCTAAGGAAGTAAAAATACTCATATTATAAAAAATAAACTTTAAGACAATTGAAGAAAGAAACTGAAGAAGACAGCAAAAGATGAAAAGATCTTCCTTGTTCATGGATTGGTAGTATTAATCCTGGTTTCCTTTATTTAATTGCATACATGAGTGCTTCATCTGAGTGTGTATAGGTGTACCAAGTGCATGTTTATTGCCTGGAGAGATCAAAAGATGCCATCTGAACCCTTGGAACTGGAGTTGAGGACAAGTGTTAGCTGCCATGTGAATGCTGTAATCCTAATCCTGGTCCTCTGCATGAGTAGTAGGTGATTTTAACCATTGAGCTTTCTTCCAAGACCTATGTGTCCTTTTTAATGTTACTGTCACTCAAAAACTGTGTGTGTTAGTGGGCAAACAAGAATCTCAATTATAGTTGTATCTTTTACATTAAGGAGGATCTAACAATTAGTCTTCCTTTAGGTATACCCCAGTAAACCCTTAAATCTCCCATTTTAAACCAAACTTAAAGTATAAAACAGTTATTTTCCTCTCCTTGAACAGTGTTGCATTTTGAATTAGAATGTCCCACAGACTAAAGTGATTTAACACTTGGCTCCCAGCTGGTGGTTCTCTTTAGGAAGTTGTAGAACCTGTGGGACATTGGGCCTCACTAGCATTGCCTTTCAGGTTACATCCACCTCTGATTCTACCATAGCTTACTGTTTCTTGTTCAAGAGCATGGGAGAAGCTGCTATCTCAAGTCCCTATCATAGGACAGAGACAGCCCTTCCTCCATGACTGACTAAATCTTGTACACTTTCAGACAAACCTTTCCTTTAAGAAGTTCCACCAAGAAATTTTTCACAGTAATGAATAAAAGCAGATATTATAAACAGTAACAGTATACTAAAATCTAAGAGCACAAAGAATGACAGGTGCAGTTGATTGGGCATTTTCTTATTTCCTTTATCATGCCAAATATGCCTTTATCCATTTACTGATTTACACTATAGAAATGTATCTTATTTATTTCAACAACCTGATCTTTTACACTGGTATAAAATTTCTAGCTGGGTGCCTAAGTAAACAAAATTCAATTAAACATATATTTGTGGGTTTCTTGGTATAGGTTGTATTCATCTTTGCTCTCTGTGTGCTAACCATTTAAATATAGCATTTTGAGTTTTCTTGTAAAAATAGTTTTTTTCTGGCATTTATTCACCTTTTACAATTTGTTTTCTCTAATAAACATCCTTCAATTGTCATACCTGTCACATTTTGTATGGCTGTCTTATTTTATCCAGTTTATCTTTCTGGTGTCTTTTGCAATGGTAACCTGGAATCTTTCTAAATACTTATTAAAACTTATTTTGCCAACCATTCTGGTTTTAGTCTCCTGTAAATATGTAATTTTGAATGTAGTATGAGATAGAGAGCAGAAATTTCCTTCGATCCTTTGATACTACAGCAATTTTCAGGCTTCACCCATTGTGAAAGTCTTACCAAGACAGACTTTCTTTAATGTTGGGGGTGTAGAATGCTCTCTTAGACAGCCTCACACCAAGTAGAATGACACAAAGTTTAGAAATACAGGGTGAGCATGCTGTGCAGAAGGCAGACAAACAAATTGAATTATCCTTTTGCTTATGTTTACATAAGTGCCCTATTAGCTAATAGCAAGTCTTGATAGACTGTATGAGAGTGATTCCCATCATTCACTACAACAGCCACAGATCTATCAGGAAGCTGCATAGACAGATATTGCCTAATACTTAAGGCAGATATTTGGTTATTCAGAATTCTGTGGAAAGGCTTTTATCAGTGGCTATCAGAGTCAAGGTCAGTAATGATTAATCATATAACAAGAAGTAAAATTTTAAAGTTTTAAAAATCTGCCAACTCACATACTCATTTAAGCACATTGAATACCAATGTTCTTTCTCTTTCCATTTTTGGTCCATTGCATTTTTTTTTTTCCTTGAGAACCTCCTGACAACTTGTGTATTGGCCATGCTTTAAATATGCAGCTGAAAATGAGGTTCTGACTCTTCTTTATACCTTATCATAATCATGGTAGAAAGGTAGGAGCCATAGGTTGTTTTTATGTATGCATCATGCTTCTTTGTATAAAGATATATATGCACAATGAATGTCATTTATAATCACAGGAGGAAAAAGAACGATTTGATGACTCCAATGCAAAGCAGTGGAAAACCACTGATCATCAGTGGACAAGCCAGGCTTTGAGAGTTAACCTGTAAAAGTTGATAGATAAAGATCATGAAAAGGACATCTAGGTTAGAGAAAGGCCACCTTCTTTAATTGAAGCTAACAACTCATTACTGATATGATTAAGGTACCTCCCTGAAGTCATTAATAAATGTAAATGAAGATGGAAATTTTTAAATTGTAATATGAAAAGGGAGTATGTTAAAATGAGAAAGAATGATATAATAACAGGTGTGAACTCAAGATGATGATCAAAGAGCCAAGGGGAAGAAAACAGACACATTTCGAGCCGAAGAACATAGTATTTCTGTAGCACAGACATAAAGAATGGCTGTCTTTTAATTCTAGATAAGCAGTTACATCCCACAAAATGTATAGTGAACCGGATTAACGTGCTTAGTAGATTTATTCTCATGAAATTTTCTGTTTCTCCTAGACTGAATATCTATTTACTGAGCAATACTTTTTAGAGGAGTGGATCTCACCATATCCTATCCCAAAATAAGTACTCTTGAGAAGTTTAATGTTCTATTTTAATTTTATTCAGTGTGGCATATTAAACCTTGATTTTCAGTCTTATAAATTTGATTCCTTAGTAAAATAATGCATGTTTTCTTGTAGTGATGTTTTTTTCAGGACCCAACCAATTGTAAGTGGTCATTAGAGAATAAGGGTTAAAAACTCAAGTTTCTTTGTATTCTTTAGCAAGATCAACTCAGTACACTGGAACTTCAATCTGTCTAGGACATCATGATGATTAACACTGACTGTCTTCTTGATAGCATCCATAAACACCTATAAGACAAGCCTCTGAACACAACTGTGAGGGATAATCCAGGTTAGACCAGCCTCTGGCCTTGCTTATGAGACTTTTGATGACATTTCTGAAGTGGGAAGACCTAACGTGCATTTAAGTGACCAAAATCAACTTGGGGAGAAGAGGCTCTGTATTTTTTATTTCCCAGGTTATATTTAATTACTGAGGGAGCCCAGGGTAGGAAGTCAGGGCAGGAACCTGGAGGCAGGAGCTGATGCACAGGCCATGGAGGAATGCCACTTACTGGCTTGCTCCCCAAACCTGTGCTCAATCTGCAGTTTTATACCATACATAGCAACCTTCCCAGGGGCGGCACCACCCACAGTTGGCTGTGCCCTTCCACAACACTCAACAGTCAAGAAAATACCCCACAGACATGGCCACAGGCCAGTCTAGTAGAAAAAAAATCTCTAATAGAGGCTCTCATAACCCAGGTGTGTAAAATTGACAGCTAAAGCTCTCCAGCACAGTAGCTCAAGGAAAAGTCTTTGATTTTTGACTGCTTGTATTTGAATCTAGGCAAGTTCACCCATCCTGTTAATACCACTGCCACTGCCACTGTTGATGTCATCCTCTGGTGACAAAGGAAGCCAGTTTATTCAGCATTCCAACATGCGCTGAATGAATATTGTGACTCCAGGAATTCCACAAGACTCCAACCACGAATTAGGACTGGTAAGGATTTCAGTTGGTATGCTGAACAGCTACTTGTTCTCAGACTGCCCTGTGTGAGACAGCTGCTGATGGGCCATCCAGATTACATCATATTAGACAATCTACTTGCTCTCCTCTTGAAGTGTTCATTCTGTCAGTTCTGTTCCTCTAGAAAATGCTGACAAAGGCATGCCTCAATACCTTTGGATTTCCACTCTGTCACTTCATTACCTTGAAAGATAGTATAGAAGAACAGCATGAAAAGTAACATTGTTGTTAGAGATTCTTCAGAAAAGATGAATGAAGGAAGAAAGAGGGGAAAAAAGAAGACGTGGGAGGGAAGAGGAGGAAGTGAAAGAGGGAAGAAAAGAGGAAAGGAGGGAAGGAGGGAGGGAGGGAGGGAGAAAGGAAGGGAAGGAAGGAAACTGAGTATTCTAGTTTGAGTGCAGCAATTCTTGTAACCAAAAGGTTACCCAGAATTCAGAAAGATTTTTCCCCTCTATATTCAAATGACATTATTCTTTCCTTCATCTTTTCCTAACAGATTTCAGGGACCATTTATAATTCATACTCCATGAATAATATTCAATTATTTCACTCAATCTTATAACTGCAGGAAGTATTACATTTCTAAAAAAAAACAATATAAACTGAGTAGCAATTGTTATCTTTAAGACCCTTATGAAATTTTTCATAGATTCAGTTATCATACCATATGGTCAATCAGAAAAAAAAAAAAAAAACAAACTTTTGTAAAGTCAATAACCTTTTGGAACCAAAACTTGAATATATTTGTCACCGTACTAAACTCTCTACAGAAGGCCAAAAGAAATTCATCTTTGCACATTAATGGAGAAATAACATTTTGATGTTCTATCAAATAGATGGGCATTACGAACCCATCACCATCTATTTTCACCTCTTTTAATCATACTGGTTGCTAAACAGGCAAGGTAAACAAAGTTATTTTATTGAATCATTGTGATTTTCATACAATATAATTGGATGGTATTTTATTCCCCTCGCCTATCCCCATCTACCCTATCACCATCTCCACCCAATTGTGTACTCTAATATATATATATATATATATATATATATATAGTCTAATTTGTGACTGCAATTATACTTCAATTTGTGCTGAACCAGTGGAGCCTGGTTAAACAGATAAGAGTACTATGCTTTGAAAGAGAATGTCTCTGCCCCTCCTAACAGCTGTCTGTTGATAAAATTTACTTAGGTGAGTTTAGAGCTTCTTAGATATTTCCTCATGGCTGTAGTAACTATAGTAATTTTTTTTCTTATTTGTGCATGCATGGGACTTGTGCATGTTCTCACAGTTGCTATGAGTTTGCTGTTAAATTTTTTTTTTCTGCAACCTTTTCCATAATTATCCCTGTATCTTGGGAGGCAGAAGTTGGATATGGGTGTTCTATTCGGAGTTACACAATCTGCAGCCTCTTGTTCTTTGCATATTGGCCAGTTGTGTGTTTCTGTGTTAATTCCCTATTAAACTAGGAATGGTTAAATGGGGTGGGAAATAGGAGGCATGGCAGAGGAGGGAATTTAGGGAGGGGTAGAGAACACTGCCTTTAGAAAGAGTCATATGAAAACCTACCTCTATAGAACCTTCTTTAAGTATACTCATACACATCATACAAATAGATTAAAAGGAGTTATCCTATAATGGAGGGAAGACTGCCCTTTAGACAGCCTAAATTAATGAAGTAAAAAAAATAACAAACCTAAATGCCATGAATAGACTCCCTTTCTAGAAGCTGTTGACCATGGGACCCATATGTGGAAACTCCTCCAGGCCAGCTGGCAAGGTTCCCAGGTCCTGACCAAGGAAGAGGTGAGTAGATGACAGAGTCAAACACCACAGACCCTGGGAGTTGAGTGAAGACCAGGGAAAATGTGAGCTCCTGCTAACTCATTTAATGTGGGAAAGATATGGATTTATATATGATCATCCTCTGCTTCTTCTGGACACGCATCAGGTGCTGATCAAACCACTGACTCAGCTGTTGCTTTCAAGCCCAGGTTAAGTCTGTTCAGTACATGGGGAGGTAAGCATGCCTTTGCAGGTGTGTAACACTGTACATATCTACCCCTTTGCTTTTAACAATAAAAAAAGAGGACAAACATAGTGAGAGCCTAAGTGCATATCTCAGACATTGTTGACCCCACCTCTAGCATTCCAGCATCTGACTGTGCCTGTTTTAGGTTGTCCTGATTAACAGGACATTACCCATCATTGGCTAACCAGCTACTGAGGGAAAATGCTAGGAACAGTGTTTGTCTGGGTGGGAGTAGAGGCATGGGGGTTTACCCCGAGAGTCGTGAAGTGCGGAGAGCCAAATGCAAAGAAAATGATATTTTCAGGAATGCTCAAGCAGGTGTTCTCATCAGCACCAATAGCTATTTAGTCTTAAGGAAAAACAAAATATTTGATGGATTTACAGCAGGTATTGAAATTACAAATCATGCAACTGCAACACTTGAAGACAATCAGATTTCAACAACTGATCTGGAGGCTTATTTTTAGCATCTGATGTCAACCTAGCAATGAAAGATAACAAGACAATGAACAATCACTTTGCAGCACAATTGAATCCCTTTCCATAAAGAAAATCCTGCCATTCTTAACAACAAATTTAGAGGATCATTTTTGGCATCGGTCAATGTAGCAATGAAACATTATAATGTAAAGATAACAAAACAATTTGAACAATCACTTTGCAGCACAAATGAATCTCTTTCCCCAAAGAAAATCCTGCCATTACAACTTTTTTTTTAATCCATAAGTCCACCAAAAAAATTTTTTGAACACAAGTTCAGCTGACACTACAAACCTCAAGGTACCAAGAAAAAATTGGCAATACATTACTCAGGATCTCAAATCTGGCTGCTCCGGATGGGGGGGGGGGGGCTGCAATTTTGCACAGTCACCAACTTTCTGAAAAGCCAGTGTCTCTACAGTTAGCATTGAATGCAGTTGAACTTGCAGACCTAAGAAAAATCATTCAAATAAACCAGTCATATGATGTTTTGTTAAGTTTTTATGCCTAGGACTTTGGTTGAGCCCGCAATACAAGTAGTAAACATTTGATCTACAGTATCCAGATTTTTAGTCACATTTTAAAGTTTGCATGTGCAAATCCAGTCTGGCATCCCAAATAATTCTGTGCACATAAAAGATGGAAACTCAAAGTGGCCACTTTGTTTGACAGAACCAACATAGAGAACACTAGACATACCTTAAACAAGAAACACAAGAGCTTCAGAAAGAGGAGAGTCGAGAGAAAAAGCTCATAGGCTTCAACAAATCGGTAAATGAAGCACATTCAAAGATGGATGTAGCTCAATCAGAACTTGATATCTATCTCCATTGACATAATTCTGCACTGTTCCAGCTAAGTAAGGCAAAGGAGGCTTTAATTATAGCTTCTGATACTCTCAAAGAAAGGAAAGCTGCAATCAGAGATATAAACTCCCTCAAGCTCAACAAGAATTAAAGGAGAAAGAAAAGGAACTGCAAAAATTGACACAAGAAGAAATAAACCTCAAAAGTTTGGTTCATGATCCTTTCCAAAAAGTTGAAGAAGCAAAGAGTTCCTTAGCAATTAATCGAAGTAGGGGAAAGTACTTGATGCAATAATTCAAGAAAAACATCTGGCAGGATCTCAGGAATATATGGAGGATTGGGGCACTTGGGAGCTACTGATGAGAAGTATGATGTTGCTATTTCATCCTGTTGTCATGCGTTAAACTACATTGTTGTTGATGCTATTCATACAGCCCCAAAATGTGTAAACTTCCTTAAGACATAATGTTGGAGTCGCAACCTTTATAGGTTTAGATAAGATGGCAGTATGGGCAAAACAAGTAACCAAATTCAAACTCCTGAGAATACTCTATGGTTATTTGATTTAGTCAAAGTGAAAAATGAGGAAATTCACCAAACTTTTTATTTTGCTTTACAGGATCCCTTAGTGGCTGACAACTTGGATCAAGCCATGAGAGTAGCCTGTCAGAAAGACAGAGGATGGACTGTAGTGACTCTACAGGGGCATATCATAGAGCATTCAGGTATAATGAATGGTGGTGGAAGCAAAGTAATGAGAGGAAGAATGGGCTCATCAGTTATCATCGAAATCTCGGAAGAAGAGGCACATAGAAGCTGAGGTTAAACGGTTACATAATATCATCATAGAAATCAACAGCCATAAACTCAAGGCCCAGCAAGACAAACTTAAAATAAACAAGCAGTTAGATGAATGTGCGTCTGCTATTTCTAAAGCCCAAGTAGCCAACAAGACTGCTAACAGAAATCTTGAAAAGTCACAAGACTCTGTCTTGTGCACAGGGAAAGAAATAAAAGACACTAAAAAAGAAATATAGGATTTAACAGCAGAGCTAAAAGTATGGAGGTCAAAGCAGCAGAGGTCATAAAAAATATAGACACTAGAGAGGAGTCCTTATCAGAGATTCAGAAAGAACATCATTGCCTGCTTCAAGAACTAAAAGTTATTCAAGAAAATGAACATGGTCTTCAAAAAGATGCACTTAGTATTAAGTTGAAACTTGAGCAAATAGATGGTAACATGGCTGAACATAAAAATTCTAGCAAAAAGAGAGAAGGTTTCAGTTCTAAGCACAGAAAACCTTGAGGCAATCAAGAATCCAGACTCTATAACAAATCAAATTACACTTTTTGGAAGCTCAGTTTCATGAAATGAAACCAAATCTTGGTGCCATTGCAGATCATAAAAAGAATTACATTTGCAATGAGTAGCAGAATTGGACAAAATCTCTTCTGAAAGAGACAGCTTTAGACAGGCATATGAAGATCTTCAAAAACAAAGACTGAATGAATTTATGGCAGTTTTTCATGTTTTTATGTTTTATGTTATGACTTTGCTTGAGCGTGCAAGACAAGTAGTAAACATTTGATCTATGGTATCCAAATCTTTGGCCTTTCAATGCATTTTTAAGTATTCACATTTTAATGTTTGCATATGCATATCTAGTCTGGCATGCCAAATAATTCTGGGAACATAAAAGATGGAAACTTGAAGTGGCCACTTTGTCTGAGAGAACGATTACAAGGACTGACAAACAGATACAAAAACTTAGACTGAGAGGACACTAGACACATCTTACACACGAAAACTTGGACACATGAAGAACACAACTACATGAATCTTAGAAACAAAGAAGAACAGTTACCATAAACAGAAAACATAGTACTGCCTTAAAATCTGGAAAATCTTTCTTCTTTAATCTTTTTTAAGGGCATCCACAATGGTTTCTCTGGAGAACTCTGGAAAGATATAAGCAAAGCCTTGGTCCTGTGTATAACAAAGGGTCTGCTGGGTGAGTGGGAGTGCGCAGCCGGCTCTGTAGCTCACCAGCATAGCAGCTACAGTGGAGAGCAGTGATTGAGGATGGGAGCATGTCCAAACGGGCCCCAGGTGAAATGGGGATGGCCCAGAGCCTCCCCAGCCACAAGCTTTCCTGTTCTCCTTTATCCCAGCAGCCAGCGACCATGCCCAGGAAAGAAGGTGGCTATGGCTCCCAGTGCCTACAGTCCTTAGGCTGTGGCTCTCTGTCACTCCTGATCTGGCTCCTGGCCTGCCCTCTCCCTTGGCCACATTGCAGGCAGCCTTCACGTTCGGAGTCCAAGTAGAGCACCCTGTGAGCGGCAGGCAAGCAGAGCTGCTGGGGCCAGCGGGTGGCCCAAGCCAAGTGAGCAGGCACAGAAGAGAATTCTCCCCATTCAGCCAGAGATTGAGCATACAGGGAAGGACTAGCCCTTCCCTGACGTTTCCACAACAGACACAGTCACATCTGTGCCTGTGCAAGGCTTGCAATCATGGCACAGAGGATCAGAATAAATGGAGTTCTAAGGGTGGCCTTCTGAGGAAGGAGGTTACCCTTGAAGGCAGACAGGGAAACTAAGACAAACAGCTGCCCAGCCTTCATCCTCACGTGGCTACAGACACACAAAACAAAGGGGTCCTACTCACCGAATACCATACCGTACCATAACAAATCAGAAAAGGTGGTGCCTCACAAACACCAAAGAGGCATCCTACACACTCTGGGGGGCCATAAAGAAACCACAGAAGGGACAATTTTTTTTTTTGAGAGCCCTAGTTTCCATTCCTAGCACTAACAAAACAATAATTTAAAAAATAAATAAAGCTAGACATAGTGGCTCAAACCTGTAATCTCAGGACTTGGAAAATGGAGGCAGAAGGATCAGGAGCTCAAGACGTTCCCTGCAGTTGGGGGCCAGCCTGGGCTCATGTCTGACCAAATCAAACAAACAAAAACAAAAACAAAAAACGCCCAGCCTAATGTCAGCAAGATGGCTCAGCCAGTAAGGCTCTTGCTAAGTCTGGTGACCTGAGTCTAATTTCTGGAACCACTGTAAAGATGGAATCCACATCTTTAATGCACAAAGTTGTTCTCTGACCCCTTCCCAACAAGCCTCCACCCCTAAAAAAACAAAAAAAACAAACCAAGACAAAATCTAGTCTTTCCTTTTTTTTTCAACCCTCCTCTCACCTTTCCTTCTTCCCTTCCTCCCTCTTTTCTTTCTTTTTTCTTTTATTTATTTATTATCTTATCAAATCTAGACCTGTGTTCCCCCCCATTCCCCCACCCACCAGAGCTCATGCATTCTGCCAAACATACTTTTCATCTCTTTCTCAGTCTTTCTCAATATTCTCCAAGTGGAAGTTGACTATTTTGAGCAGAAGGTACATGTCTAGGAGTGGTATGGCTGGGTCGGATGGCAAATTCATTCCAAGTCTTCCAAGGGTTCTCCACACTGCTTTCCATAGTGGCTGTACGAGTTTACATTCCCACCAGCAGTGGATGAGTGTTCCCCTTTCCCCACAACCTCTTCAGCACTTGGTATCATTTGTTTTCTTGATCCTAGCCAGTCTTATTGGAGTAAGGTGATATCTTAAAGTGGTTTTGATTTGCATTTCCTTAATGATTAGTGATGTTGAATACTTCTTAAGGTGTTTCTCAACCATCTCTAATTCCTCACTTGTGAAGTCTCTTTTCAGGTCTTTGCTCCCATCTATTGAGTGGGTCATTTTTTTCTTTCTTCTTTGTTTTTTGAGTAGTTTATATATTCTGGAAATCAATGCTTTATCAGATGTTTCTGCGGTGAAGGTTTCCTCCCACTCTGGGATTTCTCTTCACTTCCTTGATTGTTTCTTTTGATGTACAGAAGCTTTTGATTTTAATGAGGTCCCATTTACCAATTGTCGACCTTAATTCTTGTGCAGCTGCTGTATGATTTACGAAGTCTTTTCCTACGCCTATGTCTTGTAGTCTGCTGCCATCTTTTTCTTCTATCATCTTCAGAGTTTGGGTTTTCACGTTGAGGTCTTTGATCCATCTGGAGTTGACTTTTGTACAGGGCGAGAGGTAGGGGTTTAATTTCATTCTTCTACAAGTACTAATCCAGTTTTGCCAACACCACTTGCTAAAGATGCTGTCTTTTCTCCATTGTGGCTTCGTGGCCCTCTTGTCAAATATAAGATGGCTGAAATTGTATGTGCTCAGATTTGGATCTTCGGTTTTTTTCCATTGGTCAACAGGTCTGTTTTTGTGCCAGTACCAGGCTGTTTTTATGACTGTAGCCTTGTAGTATAGTTTGAAGTCTGGAATAGAGATCCCCCCCTGTGTAGCTCTTTTCTCTCAGGGTTGTTTTGGCCATTTGGGATCTTTTGTTTTTCCAAATGAATTTAAGGACTTTTTTTTTCTAAGCCTGTGAAGAAACTCTTGGGAATTTTGATTGGAATTGTGTTAAATCTATACAAGAGTTTCGGTAGAATGGACATTTTTACAATGTTAATTTTCCCAATCCATGAGCATGGGAGGTTTTTCCATCTTCTGATGTCTTCTTCAATTTCTTTCTTTAAGGGTTTAAAATTTTTGTTGTAGAGATCTTTGGTGTCTTTGGTTAGGTTTGTTCCTAGGTATTTTATTGTTTTTGAGGCTATTGTGAGTGGGAAGGTCTCTTTGAATTCTTTCTCCAGTTGCTTGTTCTTGGTGTAAAGAAAGGCCATTGATTTTTTAAGGTTAATTTTGTATCCTGCCACTTTGCTGAAGCTGTTAATCGTTTCTAGGAGTTTTCTGGTGGAGTTTTTAGCATCCCTTAAGTAAACAATCATATCATCAGCAAATAGGGATAGTTTGACTTCCTCTTTTCCAATTAGTACTCCTTTAATATCCTTTTCTTGCCTTATTGCTCTAGCAAGTGTTTCAAGCACTATATTGAAGAGGAGTGGTGATGGAAAGGGGAGGGGGCAGCCTTGCATAGTTCCTACCTTTAAAGAATGTTTCTGTCATTTCCCATTTAGGATGATATTTGGCTGTGTGGTTTCCTCTGATATATGGCTTTGATTACATTGAGGAAATGATCCCTCCAATCCAATTTCCTTCTAGGACTTTAAAGCAGGAAGGGATGCTGTTTTTTCAAAGTCTTTTTAAGCATCCAATGAGATTGATGGTGGTTTTTGTCTTTCATTCCGTTTATGTGTTTGTGATGTTATTGATTTTCATTGTTGAACATCACCGCATCTCTGGTATGAAAAAATCCAACTTGGTCATGATGGATAATTCTTGATGTGGGTCTGTATGTATGCGATTTGCCAGTATCTGTTTAGAATTTTTTGCATCTTTTATTTTTTTTTTTTTTTTTTTTTTTTTTTTTCTTTAATTTTGGTAATAGAGTGATGCTGGCTTCATAGAAGGAATTTGGGAGAATTCCATCTGATGTATCCTTCTAAAACAATTTCAGTCTAATGGTTGTAGTTTTTTTGAAATGTTTTAAGAATTCTGCTGTGTAAACCCATCTGGGCCTGGGCTTTTTTTTGGGAGGTTTTAAATTACAACTTCAATTCTTCACTGTATTATGGGTCGTTAAGCTGTGAATCTCTTCTTGGTTGAGCTTTGGTGATTCCCAAGATTTCAGTATTAATCTACTTCTTCTAGGTTTTTCAAATTTAGTAATAAAGGTTCTTGAAGTATTCCCGTATTGATTTTCTGGATCTTTCCTGTCTGTTTGATATTTCCCTTTTCATCATGGATTGTATTGATTTGAATTATTCCTTCTTTCTTTTGGTTAGCGTGGGCTAGAGTCTGTCTATCTTGTTTATTCTTTCAAAGAACCAAATTGGATCATTGATTTTTTTTGTATTGTTTTTTGTCTCATTTCGTTGATTTCTGCTCTGATTTTTGTTATTTCTTCTTGTGTTGTGTTTTAGGGTTCAATGTGTTTTTGCCTCTCAACTGCTTTTTTAGCTGTATTGTTAGATCATCACTTTATGCTCTTCTTAAGGTATCCCATAGGTTTTGTTGTGTTGTATTATCATTGCATTCAGTTTCAGGAATGCTTTATTTCTTTATCTTTATCTCTTCCTTGACCCATCATTATTCAAAGTGTGTTGTTGCTCCATGTGTTCTTGTAGCGTAGGGTTATCCTGGTGTGATGTGAGCTTTATTGCACTGTGGTCTATAGAATGCATGAAATTATTTCAATCTTTTGTATTTTGTGGAGTTCTCTCTGTGTCCAGTATGTGGTCGATTTTAGAAGAATGTCCTGGGGTGCTGAGTAGAAATGTGTTTCTCTGGTATTAGGGTGGATATTCGGTAGCGGTCTATGCGTTCCATTTGGTATATCATATCGTTCAGTTCAGATGTCTCTCTGTTTATTTTTGTCCTGTTGACCTATACAAAGGACTCAGTGAGGTATTGAAGTCCCCTCTATGAGTGTACTTGGGGTAGTGGTGTGACTTGTATCCTGGAGAATTATTCTTTATAAAGTTTTTGTGTACCAGAAGCTTAGGGCATATAATTCATAATTGTGAAATCTTCTTGTTGAATGTTCCTTTGATAAAAATTAACGGCCTTCTTTGTCTCTGATTTCTTTTACTTTGAGTCTAATTTGTCTGATATTAAAATAGCAAACACCTGCTTTCTTTTATGGTTTCCATTTGCTTGGTTTTTTTTTTTTTTGGGGGGTTGTGGAATACTTTTTTTCCCCATCATTTCACTTTAAGGTGGTGCCTCGTCCTTGAGGTAAGATGTGTTTCTTGTAGACAGGTATTGATGATTCTGTTCCTAATCCAATCTCCCAGTCTATGTCTTTTGTGGAAATTTAGTCCATTAATATTTAGTTATGACTGATAGGTCTGTGTTGCTTCCTTTTGCCTGTTATCCATTTGCGCTTGGGTTTAGTTTCTACTTCTTGCAGTTATCTTTTATTGATTTCTCTTTCTAGGTGCCTGGGGATGGTTGCTTCTTTTTCTTCCTTCTGCTTTGATTTTCAAGTCTCTCTGAAGGGTTGGTTTTACAGACATGTTGTTCTTTCAACTTGCTTATGTCATGGAAGGTTTTTCTCTCTCCTCAATTATAACGACATTTTTGCGTGTATAGTGAACCTGGGTTGGCATCTATTGTCCTTTAACACTGGGAAATGCTTTGCTCCAGGTGCTTCTTGCTTTCATTAGTTTGCATTGAGAAGTCAGTTGTAATTCTGATAGGTTTTCCCTTATAGGTCACTTGTTGTTTTTCTCTTGTGGCTTTAAGGATTTTGTCTTTGTTTAGGTGTCTAGCATTTTAACTACTATGTGGCATGGGAATTCTTTTCTGATCTTGTCTGTTTGGTGGGTTCTATGTGCTTCTTGTGTATGTATTGGTTTGTCTTTTTTTTTAGTTTGGGGAAAGTTTTCATCTATATTCTGTTGAAGATTGATCCATACCATTCTCTTGGGATTCTTCTCTTCTTATGCTTTATGATGTGGAGTTTGATCTTCCTAGTGTTCCACAAGTCTTGGTTTTTCCAGTTTTGTTGTATTTTTAAATTTTTCATAATCCGTCCTTGAGGTTTTTTTAGTTGTTCTGTGTTACTTCCAGGTCTGATATTCTTTTTCTGCTTCCTCATTCTGCTTCTAAGGCTTTTTCCATTCCTTTCCTCTTGATTTCATGAGTGTTGATTCCTTTCATTTCTCCCTTTTGATTTCTTTAGTATTTCACTTCTTTTGGGAGCTCACAATTTCTTCCTGTAGCTCTTTGCTTAGCTGGTTGGTTTCCTTATCTTTTCAGCATGGGATCTTTCAGTGTTTCCAAGTTCCTTCCGAGTTTGTCATTCTCTCTCTCTAGGTCCCTTCTTGAGATCTTCATTCCTCTTTTTTAGTTCTTTGATTGCTCATTATAGATATCTTTAAATATGTTCCCATTATCTTTCTGATATCTGTGTCCTGGGCCATCCCCAGGGGGATTTCCACTGTGAATCTTCCATAGGGTTGGTAGAGATTGATGCGGGATATCCTGCCCCTTTCCCATGTTGTTCTTCTTCATTTCCTGGCATGATGGCTTCTCCTTGCCTGTATTCCAATGTAAGTCCCTAAATGCCTCTCACTGTTTTGAAGGCTTGCTTTGCTTTGCCTCCTTCAGNTATATATATATATATTCTGGATACATACAAATCAAAAATCAAGGTCAAGCTGGTGCTGACTTCAGAGTCTTATCTCTGCTAGCTAGTATCATAATGCTAGATGGTGTTATGAAAGTTACCAAAAGGGAAACATGTTCATTTCTCTTATCCAACTATGAACCTTGTAAACTACAATAACAACTGGCCTGGCAAGATATGCTCACCAGTAAAATCCTGGCATGAATATCATTGGGAGTAAACAATCTTTACTTGGATTTAAGGACTGAATCATAGGATGGAGCTGGTATGTGGCACTGATACCAGGCTTAAGAAGGGAGGCTAAGCAGATTTTAGGACATAATACTAGATTCTACTACACAGTGTGTGTATTATAATGACAGTTAATGATTTATTGTTATGCCCATAGATTAATTCATCTTGTCTCACAGCTTTCCTGAGAGAAATTTCCTTATTTTGTTTTTATTAGATTTTTGTGATTTTCATGAAATATATTTTGATCATATTTAGATCACTTCCTCTATTCACACCTCCACTTACTGGACCCTGCCAATTTAAGGTATTTTATTATATGTATAATAAGGCACATAGAGTTTAATTTGTGTCCCCAAATGTCCTTTAGTGTGGGTTTAGCCATTAGAGCCTGGAAATATAAATATATATTTATATATTGTCTTCCTACTTTACATTGGCCAAGTTAGTTTTATCACCTGTAAACTAAATATTTTAATAAAATCTGTTTCTCACTTTTGTAAAGTGTATAGATGAGATAACCTTAATATAAATCACCTTTCACAAAAAATGTCAAAGACAGTATTTCAATAGGTTTACTATTAGGAAATTGGTATTTATTTTCAAGATTATATCAAGTGTATGCCATATGATGGAATTTGCTGTATCTTCTTTTTTTAATTTTATTTATTTATTTATTTATTTATTTATTTATTGATTTATTATGTGTATGAATGTACTGTCTGCATGTAGGTCTGTGCACCCGTGTCATGCAATGCCGCGGACGTCAGAAGAGGGTCTCGGATTCCCCTGGACTGGAGTTAAATACGGTTCTTAGCTGCCATGTGGGTGCTGGGGATCGAACCTGGGTCCTCTGCAAGAGCAGTTGGTGCTCTTAACTACTAGGCCATCTCTCCAACTCTGCTGGATCTTCTTGTGTTTGTATTAACTATCCTGTGTTGGCTAACTTCATGTACAAAATGTTGAGTATAGTTACAAGTAAAGGTATTTTAATTTTGAGAAAAATAACATATATTTTGTGAACTATAGTTTGGAATATTCCATAATCATTACATTCCTTCCAATAAAGACCTACTATTTCTTACTCCAGTTACTTCATACATTTAAGCTTATCCTACATAAAATTTCTTTATAACTCATTTCATTAATATTGTGAAATGTCTTTGTAAAGCATCTCATTCTTTTTTTTAAGTTTTTTTTAATTTTTTTTATATGTGTATAAATGTACTGTCTGCATGTAGGTTTGTGCACCCATGTCGTGCAATGCCGCAGAGGTCAGAAGAGGGTGTCGGATTCCCCTGGAAGTGGAGTTCTCCTGGAATTGGAGTTATAGACAGTTCTTTGCCGCCATGTGGGTGCTGGGGATCGAACCCGGGTCCTCTGCAAGAGCAGACAGTACTCTTAACCGCTAGGCTATCTCTCCAGCCCCTAAAGCATCTCATTCTTTATCTTTCTGCTGAAAAGTTCTATCTACAAGTAAGCAAATTCACAATACCACTTTCCACTCTGTTCTTTCTTGTTGTTAAACATGATAATCACAAAATTCAAACCTGATTGAAAAGTCCTCATTTGTAGAACCATGAGGTAGTAGAGGAAAAAATGGACCTAATTACTCAGTTATTTCAAATTCCTTAAGTTATATAGTGAGAATGATTTCAGGCCTTTTGGGGGCCAGACCTCTTCATTATTCATCTTTATCTTCTCAGCCTCTAGCGTTGTGCATGATAAATTAAATATTTAAATAGAATTATCCCAGAAAGTTCTCATTTCTATGGTTCCTTGCAGCAAAATAAGATTTGATAATTCAAAGAAAAACATGTCAAGAATGAAGCAACTTATTCATCCCAGAAACACCTTTGAAACATCTTCATTATGCCAAATACCAACAGTGGAATGTAATTCAGGAAAGAAAAACAAAAGTATACATAGCTCAGTTTTATTTCTATGCTATAAATTAGTTAGAATAATGTTTCTCTAAAATTGTTGAAAATAATTTCCTATAAATCCTCCATTTCTTTGAGAAGAAGGGAGGCAGAAGGTAAGACACTTGTAGGTAAATTCAGAAGTTTGTATAATAATAATTTGATTTAGACAAAACTAATTTTGATGTGTGTGTGTCTGTGGGATAGGCTTCATCAGTTATTCAGAATTATCTACCATTATTTTACAACACACACACACACACACACACATACACACACACACACACACACACACAAACAAACAAATGGCGAACATATCATAGGGAGAAAGAACTTTGCTTCTACCAGGATTTTTCCCGTTAAGCCTACTACTGCAAATACTCCATTTGCTATTTTCTAAATGCTGCAAAGCCTCCCAACTAGCAGTATTGTTTCTTGCGATAAATTCACTCTGCCTTTCCTCCACAAGCTTGGAAACATTACCAAACTCAAAAGAAACGTGGGTGGAAGGATCACTCCTGTGAGCTTTCACCTATTTCCTGTTGCTACGGAAACCACTTCCTTTGTACATGTTGAGAATAGCAGGTTCCTTTGAAACCTGCCTTTCAAGCTCTAGTTTTTAAAGCAAACATATAGATATATAACCCATATTTTGCACTGCACAACATTATATTGTTTCTTTCTAATACCTGGTGAGAAAGTTTCCTCCAATTATAAGAAATGCATGTGTTTGGATAAAAACATTGGAGATATAAAACTGTTTCCCGTTGTTTTGTATGTTTTAAATCTGTAATGCATTCTAATTCATTATAGACAAAAATCTTTGATATCCCTATGAGTTGTGTATATATAGACACATACATGCATACACATATCTTCAATGTATAAAATAATTTATAACATATGGGCTTTATAGAATTAGGAACAATTGTATTTAATTATTCTGCAGTGAGAAAAATCCTGTGTTAATTATTTAGAACTTCCTTATTGATAGTATGTGTGAGAAATAACAGGGCATTTCCCTCCAGTTTACTTTCTTAGTTGGAAAATTCTGCTATGATGAAGGAAAAAAAATAAGAAAAGAAGTACAAATAGAAACTTATTAACATCTGTATCTTGCATATCCATGAATACTCACAGGGAATGAATAGCTGTCAGAGCTGTGCTTTTAATTCCCAGTTTACCAGCATCTTCAACAAGGAACACTAAATTATTAGAGGAAAAGAAAAGAAGAGGAGGGGGAGGGGGAGAAAGGGGAGGGAAGGGGAAGGGAGGAAGGAGGAGAGGAACAGAGAATGAAAAGAAAACAAAAGAGAAAAAGAACTTTATTTCTCTAGGGGTCTGTGACTTGTGGGAAGTCACCTAAATAGCAGATATAGTTTAGTTAGTATAGATTGCTAACGTACATTCCTCTAGTAGATTCTTTTACCCCAGTCAATGTAGGTGTCTAATATAGTTTTTACTGGTTAGCCCTTGTTGTCCCAAGAATGGTGCAGGATTGAGAGCCTGTTGGTTTCATATTCAGTGTATGTGGAGATCCATTTCCTACATTTAGGTAAATATATGGAAGGAAGACGGTGTTTATCTGCTTCTTGTAATTGTCTTTCTCTCAGCAAACTTCATGGTGGTGCATTCTGGTCTTTCATGGGAGAGTATTCACCTTTATTTCATCTAAAGTATTGTTGATATGTCCAAGTTTAATTATTTACATATTCTGTGGAAACAGTAGTATAACCACAAAATTTCTAACAAGAAAAATGAGAATTGATGTCTGTTATCACATAGTAATTGCACAGTGGTGTGCATTATCCAGCCATTAATAACAGCATGTGTAGACACTGGTCATAAATAGTGGCTGATTTCATAAGTTGGGTTGTAAATGCTATAATTATCTGCTGTAATTGACATGGTACCATTGAGAATCATAGCCCAGTTGCTTTATTGCAGCATTCTCATTAATGTCCTGTTTGTTTGATATCTATCAAAGAATTCCTTTGAGCTCCCAAAATGATAGTTTTAATTATACTCTTTATGTTTTATCACAGTATTTTGGACTGCTCTCACATGTTTTAATGTGCATGGTGCCCAGAAACCACAAACTCCACATCCAAATTATATCACCTCAGAGTGAAAATAGTTTTGATTATTTTATTTATAAAATAATTTTCTTCGCTTATTTATTTCATTGCAGTGATTAAGGCGTCTCATAACAGTTGTTCCTAATTTCAGGGAAGCGTATACTCCTATGCATTAAATTTATTCATTTAATTGACTGAAAAATTCTGTACTGTTATATATGTTTATTTGATTTGGCTATTGCCCTCGCTCAAACAGCCATTGGTATAATGCTACATTTCCTGCAGAGAACATATTGTTTTATTCACAAATAAAAAATGTGAAGTAATAAACGTATTTTAAATTTAAGAAGAATATCACACTGGTAAGAATATCAATACACAATAAATTACCTAACTCGCTGCTTTTATCATATCAGCCACATAAATATTTTCAGCAATGATAAACATTAATTTTAATGATATAAAGCATGAATGTACATGTGTCTATCAAAATTTAGAGCCCATCCTTGCTTCACACTTCCCCTTTTTAATAACCTATTAAAGAATTTATTTAAAATTTCAGTAGTTGATACAGGTCTCTTCCTCAGGGACTCAGACTCATTCTTATTTCACTAGTCAGTAGTATATTGGCACTTTGATTTTAAAAACAAAACAATTACTTTGGTTCATCAGCTTTCTATTTTGCCTCCGGTACTACAATGTTCAATGGCTTTTGTTGGCTTATTGCACTTTAATTAGCATGATGCTGGGTGCCTTTACTAGCACGCTGCTGTGCGGCCTTTAATTGAAATCTTTCTGTTATGTCTGTGATCATTGTATCACCTTGATGCCTGGAACAGCTTCTTCTAAAGTGTATGGTAATGCTGCATTAGTCTTTGAAGCTAGGGGGTTTGATTAGCAGGATGAGATCAGTTGCTAGAAGGTGCATGATCTAAATGTGTAGTATCTTCAAACACATTTGTAAAATTCTCTTCTTTTAATGTAGCAAATATTCAAATACAATTACTTATTTTGACTTGTATACACTCTGATTAAAGGTCTCACCTTCAGAATGTTTTTGTAAAGCTATTACTACCAGTTAGGACTTAATAAGAAATAATATTAATATCAAATAATATTAAAATCTTTCAAAATATTATTTTCCTGTGGCTCTGAATATTTCCTTTTTAGCATACGAATGCATGTGTGTTATGTTCCTGTATGTATGCATATTCACATGGATATGTGTGTATTCATATACCTGTGCAGTTTTGCATTCAGTGTGTGCATGTGAGTTGCCAGAACTTGAGGATCACTCACGACTTTACATACTGAGGCAGGGTCTCTCACTGAGCCCAGCATTCACCACTGCCACCAAGTCTCAATAGGCATTTAGCTTACTCTGCAACTTGGTGTTGCACATTTACCTTAGTGTTAGGGACCCAAATTCTGATGCTTATGCTTACACATAGTTTACGGAGCCAACTTTCCATCCCCTGATTAGCATATTCTAACATTTTTCTTTGCTGATTTTCCCCTCTATTTCTAACACGCTAGTACACATTTTTTAAATGTTTCAGAGTCCGACTAAAGAGAGACCAGGTTAATAATTATTGGCATAACTCAAAGAACAAATAATCAAAGATAGAGAACCAATGTTTAAAAAAAATCACATGGATTCCTTTGTAAGGAAAATCCTAAGACTTATTTACAGAAACAAATGTATGTATAAAAAAAGAGAAAAATTAAAATAAACAAACATAATACAATATTTAAGAGTCATAAAATTATTCCATGAAGTAGTCCTTTCCATACTGAATTACGAAGTGGTCTCAAGGTCTTGCTAACTCTCTCCATCCTTAGTCCTCATTTTTATTTCCTCTGGAAACAGCAAATATACTTTCCCTAAAGTAGAGCTATACATATATACATATTTTTTTTTTTTTGGTCTTTTTGAGACAAGGTCTCCCTTTAGTCCCAGCTGGCCTGGAGCTCACTGTGTAGACCAGGCTGGCCTTGAACTCACAGAGATTTTTTATAAAGACTAAATCCACAAAGAGCAACACAATGGCTTCCATTTTTTAGTGCAATTTTATTACCCAAAGAAAATAAATTTACATTACAGAAGAAGAGACTAAAAACCAAACTTAACATCTAGAGCACAGATGAGTGCAGAACAACCATTTTGCTCCTCTTTGTCTTCTTCCGAATTCTGTATGGCCCCCAAGCACATGGATGTTTATTTGTGTACTTGATTCCCTGTAAATCTTTTTCTTTTTTTCCACACTGGCTACACACAGGCTTTCCAGGATCTGCTCTCTCTCTCATACCCCTCTCCCCCATTCCTGAGCCTGATTCAAATTTCCATGGTCACCATCTTGTCTAATCACATGACCCACCATTCCCCAGGCTGCTGAGCACATGGCATGAATGCACTTATCAGGCAGATTAACAATCCAAAATGTCCACTATTGGAGTTTTGCAATTTTATCACTATGTTTTCATCTGTTTCCAATTAAAATCATTTTTCCATATTAGCTTTTGTATGGGTATAGTTAACGTTTTCACAGAATTGCTGCTTAAGCTACCGACTTTTAACAAACACTGTTTTGTTTTTGTTTTTTCATTAAATTAGCAGGTAAACCCGATACCTATTAGACACAGGTGAGCCATGCCAGGAGCCAGATCTGCTACCTCTGCACCCATCCCAACTGCACTAACTCGCCCATTTGCAAGCTTTTGCTGCTGTGAGCCAGGCTCCTATGGTTAAAGCTGCCCTTCCTTGGCAGCTTCACTGTGATAACTGATCAGTATATTTATGAGATCAAGTCATGGACGTGTCTGTCCAAGCTGTCTGTGTGTTTACAGTTTCATATGTGTTAACTGTTACATGTATGAGTCTGTCATATGTGTGTCAAAAAAGTGACCACTTCTAGGTTATATTGTACAAAAAACCTATTATATTCAAAGGCCTTAAGTTATCTGTTAAGACTAAATTCCAAATTAAGTAACTGCATGAGCCGCAATTGCTGAATTGTCTGTTTTGCACTGCCTCAGTAGGACTGAAGGTCTCCTCTCCCCACATCTTTTAGCTTCTTCCTTGATGAAACTGTATGTAATTCTGTTATATTCAATGTTCGGTGCCAGCATGATAAAGAAACTGCATTGACCAGGTTGACCATCTCAGCCATGAGAATGCAAAGAAACTGGTTGGGCCTGCATGCTGTAAATGACCTCTACAATGTTTGAATGAAAACTGCCATCACCAAAATTAATTATTAGATTCTTATTCCACAGCTGGAGATTTTAAGTCTATTTACTCTCCACGGAAGACGTGTGAAAATACCCCCTGCCTCTTTATTTTCCTTCTGCAATTCAGAATTTATTAAGGACAAGCATACTTAAAGCACGTCTTGACCCTGCTTCCCCAACAGTGGCCAAGGTCTTGGCTTCTCCCTTTATTTCTCACTCTTTTCCAGATATCAGAAAAAAATTAAATTAAAAATGCTGAGGTCAGTCCCCCACACTTCTGTGCAGGATTTGATGAAAAATGGCATTTAAGATATTTAAGGCCAAGAGGAGGCAGCTGGGTCCTCCCGACAGGCTCTGCTACGGTGAAAGGCTATGCTCCATGCCCAAGTCCTGGTAGCTAGCTGCTCTGAGGCCAACGTCATTCCCACAGAGGGACACCCAGGGCTCTGTCAAACCCCATCCCACAGGAGCCCAGCCTAAGTTTATTCTGCCAGGAGCGTTTCAAGTGTGGCCAAGGGGTCACTCTTCTAAAAACTGTCCAAACCCCAGGCCACCCACCAGGCTGTGCCCTCTCTGCCAGCAACCTGGCCATTGGAAGTCTGAATGCCCAGGCATAGGCTCGTCCTCTGTGCCTTTGCCACGGAGGTCCAGCCTCATTACCCCAAGCACCCCAATCTCTTCTAGCCTCTGAATTTCTTTGCCTGGCAGAGGGATGATGCCGCTGGACTCGCAGACCTCATTGACCCTCCACAAGCCTAGGCTGATGCTCCAGGTAGCGAGTAAGTCCATCTCCTTCCTGTTGGATAGCTGGGCTACCTTTCTGTACTGACCTCACACTCTGGCCCTACAGTTCCGTCATCAGTTTCTGTCACAGGAGTGGATGGGACCCCTTATTTCCACCAAAAGGACTCTACCACTCCCCTGTATCCTCACAGGTCAATTTTCTCCCGTTCTGTTTTAGTCATGCCCCTCCTGGGCCATGACATCTTTAGTCGCTTCTCCCACCCTGGATTGTCCAGATCCTGCCCTTCCTGATCCTGTCGCCCCTCAGCTCTGGGACATTTCCACTCCAGTAAACACCTCCTACCACCCACCAGTCCTGATACGCCTCAAGGACCCTGCCCCTTTTCCTTCCATGCCAGTTTCTATTTCTGAAACCCACCACCATGGGCTCAAGCCTACCATTACCTGCCTCCTATCCCCACTAACTAACCCTGCAACACCCCCGTTCTTCCAGTTCATAAGCCCTCTGGTACCTACAGTCTAGTTCAGGCTGCCCTAACCCTTAAACCAGAGTCTCCCATTTCACTGTCCTGGCCTTCTTTACTGTGCCTACATACTTCCTTTTGCTTTTACATGGGAGGACCCAAAAACCAGGTCTGCAGCCAAGCCTTGGCCTGAGATCTCTCCTCCTTTGACTCTGGTCCTAACGTACCCTTCCAGTACTCTCAGGTCAGATTGAGCCAACTCCATATGAGACCTACAGCCTCCAGAGACAGCAGACCACATCCTCTCTTTTCTAGGATTGGTGGGCTTTGTCTGTCACTGGATCCCTAATTTTGCTGTTACAGCTTTACCCCTGTACTAAGGAGACTCCCATGGGGCCTCTCTCCCATCCCACCATCACCCACTTCTCTCCCCTTAGGATCCTTCCTGGCTGCCCCTACTTTGGCTCTATCCCACCATCGTCCACTTCTCCTTAGGATCCCTCCTGACTGCCCCCTACCTTGGCTCTCCTGGACTCTTCACGCCCTTTTTTTTTTTTTTTTAATTTTTTTATTAATTTTATTTATTTCTGTATGTGTATGAATGTACTGTCTGCATGCAGGTCTGTGCACCCGTGTCGTGCAATGCCGCGGAGGTCAGAAGAGGGTCTCGGATTCCCCTGGAACTGGAGTTCTCCTGGAATTGGAGTCTCAGACGGTTCTCAGCCGCCATGTGGGTGCTGGGAATCGAACCCGGGTCCTCTGTAAGAGCGGTCGGTGCTCTTAACCGCTAGGCCATCTCTCCAGCCCATCTTCACGCCCTTTCTACCTCTTTACAGACAGGAAGTTGGGAGTGGCCACAGGGGACTTAGCCCAACCTGCTGAGCCCTCATACTTGACCCCACTATCTTCCTCTCTTCCCCTCCCTGCTCCTACCTCAGTGGAGTCCACAACCACTGACCTGCCCTCTCACACGAGGAGACAGTGTTTTCCTTAACACTCTATCTCTTAAGTCTCTTGATCCCAGGTGGACTGGACCCCACATTGCCATCCTTACTATGCCAACAGCAGCCAGACTTCTAGGCCAGTCACACTGGTATCATTTGTCCAGTGTGTTTCAAGAGAGACCCAACCCAGGATGGATAGTCCGGCAAAGAGCTGGAACCCATTATTCTCAGGTTTTCCAGACCCTCAAGGACAGGTCTGAATGGCTGGGTATGACAGCCTTCACCCTTTGTACTTTCATCCTTCCTCTGCTCCCCCTGCTGCCACAGGTACCAGACTCTGACACCCCTGCCCAGTTGCCCTCTGTCATGTTATTAACTCATTCTTCACACGACCAGGTGATGCTGTGCCAGATTCGTCAACATACTGCTGGCATGTCCATGCTCAGGATACCTGGACGGATGAAACTAGAGAGCCCACGTTTAGACCCTGTCCTCCAACCAAGATCATCTAACAGTAAGAGGAGCCTCTCTAACTTCAACCAGGAGACTCCTTCTGATCTTAGCACCTGGTCTCCTCTGCTTCTTGCAGGAATACATCCAGGAGGTGTCCAGAGTGGTCTTTACATCCCTACATTCCTGTGCCCACAGCCCTGCCTACTCCTGACTCTCCCTCCCTTCAGGGTCCCAGCTCAGCAGGAAGAAGCTAGAGCAGAGTCAGTTATCCCCCCTACACCCTAAGAGTCTGGGATTTTAGGTTGGGCTCTGGGCAAAAAGCCAAGATGGCATAGACCAGAAAAACCCTCCTTTCTTTTCCGGTCAGGCCAGATTCCCATGAGACCTCTAGAGCTAAGACCTATCTCCAGATCTGAACCCCTGGCCTAGTTTAATTGGCAAGATTCCAATAGGTTTCCACCGCCGCCCCCCCGCCCCCCCCCATGAAAGGCTCTCCCTGCCTCTCAGAAGTGCACATTCCATGGGCCCCATGGGCCTCAGGATTGCAGGCACCTTTGGATTCGCCCGAGAGAGACTGCATTTCCTGGAATAAATGCCTACCTTTATATACTTTTAAAAAATAAAAAAAGAAAAGAAGACATCAACAAGCACTCCATTGTATACTGAGGAATATGAGTTGATCAGAAAATAGCAGGCTATTTCTGAGGCTTGTAAGGATGCACAAAAGTTCATAAGGTCTGGGTCTATAGGGCTTTGGATGATGCAGGGACCAAATGCAGTAGAAATAAAACAGGAATAAAACAAACTAGGAATAAATGAACTTAAAACCAACTGGATTCATCTTTGATACATGAGATTATAGATGATTTCATCTCTTTTCTGTGATGATCAATGCCGTATAAATAGACATAAATAAGCAGATAGACTTATTCTAGTTATATTTTTCTTTATTTTGGAAGGCATTTTTAAAAGAAGAGGAACAGCTATAAAACAGCCCCTATATTTAGTGGATACTGTCTTAGAAGGACGTGTAAGTGGTATTACAGTTCACGATCCTGACTGAAGTATTCACTTAATATTACATATATGTTATATGAATTAAAATACAAATTATTTAAATTAAATCTTAAGGTATCCATTGAGTGTTTCTACAAAGTGTGAGGACATATTGTCTAATTTTACATGTTTGGCTTTCTTCTACACCAAAGCAATGAGATATTTTGGAATATTTCAACTGTATAGTTTATCATTCACAGAAATGATAACAAATATATTGATTAGCAAACTAGCAAGGGAAAGAAAACTGATGCATTATCTGATGCACATCTCAAACTGCATAAATTGCTCCATAACATTTCTACTATAAAACATTTCTACTGTACTAAATTGTGCGTTGTACATAGTATCCTTAATTATACAATAATTGGACCACCCATTTCAAAATGCATATGGATGTGGCTGGAGTACTTGTTCCTATTGACAAACCAAATCAGTTTCAGCACTTGCTTCCCTACTTGCTGGTATAGGTGGAAAATTTGCTTTTAAAAAAGAGAATAAAAAAGAACCTGGTTTCTATAATAATTAAGCAAACTCTACGCCTTATATGTTATCAAAATGACAAATAATGAATATAATATTTAAAAGCCAATAGTTTTAGATATTTTTAAGTTTGTAATTGTGCATATTTGTATTATGTCTATGTGGGAGTGTGTACATATGAGTGGAAGGGCCTGAAGAGGCCAGAAGAGAGTTCCCGATTTTCTGGAGCTGGAGATAGACAACTGTGAGCTGGCTGATGTGGGTGCAGGTAAAAGAACTCAGATCCTCTGCAAGAGAAGTACACAGTATTAAACAATGACCAATATCACAAACTCCAAAACACATTATTTTTCTCTTTTGTAAGATAATGTCTCAGACTGGGTGTGGTGGCGCACGCCTTTAATCCTAGCACTTGGGAGGCAGAAGCAGGTGGATCTCTCTGAGTTCAAGGCCAGCCTGGTCTACAGAGTGAGCTCCAGGCCAACTGGGACTAATGGGAGACCCTGTCTCAAAAATACCAAAAAAATTTTAAAGAAGATAATTTCTCCTATAGCCACAGCTGACCTGGAAATATGTAGACCAGGCTTACCTCAATCTCACAGAGACCTGTATGCCTCTGAATTTCATACAACAGATCAAATAATAAAGTTATTTTTAAAACATGAATATGATGAACTCATCTAAACAATTTGGACACATTGAAAACAAAATGTGGGCTGGATACCCATAGACAGTTAAAGTTTGAAAAATATGAGATTGCCTCAAAGTAGACATTTCTCATTAAGAAAAATAAACATGGTTTATTGTCATTGGTGTGACATTTTTGTCCTCTTTTGCTTATTAACAATGGAGGAAATATAATTTAATATCATTTTTCTTTATATGTATCTTCCTTCATACATGACATGTGTCTTTGAATTCCAAAATCTCCAAAGTACACTAAAGGGGAGAAAATGACATAAAGTTGTGGATATCTAGAGTGCTAGGTTCAATAAGTAACTTTGTGAAGCATAAGTACAGCATTTTGCTAATCATTTTCTTAGAAAGTTTGAGAAGTGCTCCTTAGTAAAGTAGTCCGAGGAAAGGAGAAAATGTGCCATTTGATTAAATAAAAATTCTGTGTGACTTCACAGGAGGAGGAGGAAATGCCACACATAGACATGCTCCCCAAATAAGAGACAGCAGGCTGAGGTGCCTGGGAACTTCACATCCAGGGTCCAGGAAAACTGTAAGCCTGAGACTCACAGAACTGGGAGATTTCCCTTCTTCTATACCTCACTTCAACAGGACTAATGCCCCATTTAAGGCAGGGCTTTAACTCAGTATGTCATGCCCTCTGTAAGAAAAAATTAAAAATGAGCTGTGTGGGTTTGGGCACAACTGCTCACAAATTGGTTTTACATGAAGGATGCTTGTACTCACAAATTATCACTTATTGTTAAAAAAATGAAAACAAAACAAAAAAACAGAGAAAGATGCAGAAGTTATGGCAGAATGCGTGATCTGGGATGGGTAGGGGTGGGGTGGGGGGAAGGGAAGGGGATATATGCCTGAACTGAATTGGAAAATGATGTATGAAATACACAAAGCATCAATAACCCTCCAAACAAAGCCCAACTTCCAAAGCATATAGGATATCTCCATGTACTAGTTTAATCAGATTGGTAAAAAAGAAAAAAAATAATCAGTCAAATATGGCAAAATATCATGCCAGGAATAATTGTGTGTGTGTGTGTGTTTGTGTGTGTGTGTAAAAAACAATACCCAGCTATGCATAATATACTGAAGGTTTTATTGGAGGAGGAGAACACATATTGGAAAAATTGAATATATGTGCATCCTAGATGATTTCTCAGACTCTCTCTCCATATATTATATATATAATATATATATATATATATAATATAATATATAAAATAATAAACTATGAACAGGAAGGGAACTAGTGAGTAGTGGGAGGGGAGGATATTGGGAGGGGAATATAGTCAGTATACTTTGTATACTTGAATTAAAGTATCTTTATGTAAACAAAACTAAACTAAAATAATCTTAACAAGATGAGCATATTGTTGCAGAGCCAGATAATCAAAAAGACAAATGGAAAATGAACAGTTTCTTGATAATTTTATTTTTACATAGAAATTTTTGCATTCCAATATTATTTCTAAATTATAGATGATAATTTATTAAGAATTTTTCCCATGTTATGAAATTCCAAAATGTAGTTTGAAAGCAATGACCAAAATATTTCTTATAACTTCTTACTGTCAATCAGTTTAATTACGTTTTTATTTGCTTTTGTATTATGCCACTGTTTATTTTGTTTTATATGTTTTGACAATTTCAAAAATGATCAACCTAAATCAATCACCCCCACTCTATCCTTTCCCCTCCAATTCTGTCAAGCTCCCCCTGACTCTCTCTTGACTCCATGGTCATATATATATAGATATATATATTATATAATATATATATATAATTGAATTACTTACTACTGGAGTGTGAGTACATGTGTTATGGATGACCACTGGGTATTAGAAAACCCATAATATTATAACAGTAAGCTGATTCTTCCCACCTCAGTGGCCTTTGGTTGCCCATAACTCATGTTATAGCCATAGTACTTGGTATGTGTCCTTGTGAAATTCCCCATTCACGTTGACATGTCAACTGATGCTCTCATTATGTGGGTTTTATTTAAGCAGCAATTTCATGAATGCAGTGTTCCTGTCTTTTCTAGAGGACGCTAAATCCAGGTAACCTGGTCTTCTGACTCTTACACAATTTCTGCTCCCCTTTGGCTATGCTCCCAGAGCATTAGGGGCCACAGCTCTTACTTGCTTCCCAGAAAGCGAAGGTAAGACCCTATTGCTGAAGACGGACATACTTTGAAGAGAGGACATGGAGCAATGGACCTGGAACTGGCCTGGAAGCCTCCTTCCTGAAGACTATTTGTTACAGTATTGGAGGACACTATGAAAGCTGGCCAAAAGGAAAAAAAAAAAAAAAAAAAAAAACAAGTGTCCAACCCCAGCTTTGAAGCCAAATAACCACAATAATGACTGGCACAGCAAGCAATATTGGTGCAGAACTAGCATTTTATACTTGTATTTTAAGAAGTAATCCCAGGAATGCATACTTTTATATTAAAAGTGCATTTGGACTAGAGTCAGTTTGACTGAATATACATTTCTTAAGTTGGAGTTTTCAATTTTAAGGCTTTGTTTTTTTGAGATTATACATTCTGGATGTTAATGCTCAATTAGAGCATTAACATTCTCTCTCTCTCTCTCTCTCTCTCTCTCTCTCTCTCTCTCTCTCTCTCTCTCTCTCTCTCTCTCTCTCCTTGTTTCTAAATTGATTGCATAGAAGTAACTCCAACTCCATTTTGGTGATATCACAGATATTTAGCTGGTTTCTTCAATCTGACACACCTTACTCAACCAATTTGTAGATTTGAATAGTTTACTTTTATAATCAAAATTTGGTTCAGACTCCTTCCTGCACACTGTCACTTGTCATTTCAGTCCTTGGATGGTACCCATTCCTTGTCAGATTGCATATCTGTATATCTTTTACATTACCAAGGGTATTGTGGGGTTTTATTTTTCCTCAGGAAATCTACAATTGTCATACTCTGGGAAATGTAGCTTGGGACTCACACAGCTATTCTTCACCTTCAATTTTACTTTGCCTTGCACAATTTTATTTTCCTACATTTGTACAGATTTTGAAAAACTTGGACTATTGTTAATTTTTCTCTGCCCTGAGTCAGTACTAACTGGATTTCTCAAGGATTTTACCAATTTATTTATGTTCCTTATAGGAGTGATATCATGGTATCAGCAAGAAGGTGCGAAAAATGTTTATTCAAATAGTTCACACTGGCAGTACAGCCAGTAATAAAAATGAGGTTGAAAACATTTTCAGGGCTGGAGAGACTGCTCTGTGGTAAGAGCGCTGACTGCTCTTACAGAGGACCTGGGTACTATTCCCAGCACCCACATGGTGTCTAAGAACCATCTTTAAGCCAGGTGTGGTGGTGTACACCTTTAATCCTAGCACTCTCAGGAGGCAGAGGCAGGCGGATCTCTGTGAGTTCAAAGCCAGCCTGGTCTAGAGAGAGTTCCAGGCATTTTCAATTGAACAGAAATTTTCTAATATTAGTGGGTTTATATTTTATATACTCTTTGTAAGATATGGAGTCTTATCAGTGGTGCAGAAATGGATCAACAGTTAAGAGTACTTACTGCTCTTGCAGAGGAGCTGGGTATGGTTTTAACATCAATACAGTAACTCACACCCATCAGCAACTACATTTCCAGGGGCTCCAACTCCCTCTTCTAGCCTTTACAGGCATTGCATGATACTAGTACAATTACATTCAGGCATAACATTCACTTACAAATAAAGTTAATTTAAAAAATAAAATTGTGTAATAGCCCGCTCTTTCTTAACTTCCAATACACACTTTACTCAAATATTTTAAATGAGTTTCCATGAACAATGAATGTGAAGAGTGTTGAAATCTTAGACGAATTTATAACATATTAGAGCTTAGGGAATTTAAACTGTACACAGAGTTATCTATTGCACAAATTCTCTTTTTATTTGTTTTTTTTTTTTTGCACTAAACTGAGAATAAAGCAACTTTAACTCATAAAAACCCAAACTTAGCTTCAGCTTTTCAATAAAAACATGCACATAAATACACACAAAGAACAGGTAGGAACATGGTATATAATTTGAGTGGACAAGCAAGAGGTGAAGCCTCTCCAGTCTCACAATTGTCATAGAACTTAACTTAGATTTTGCTATCCATGACTGAAAATAAAAATACAATTTTAAGCTTAAGGTGTTAGGTGTGATGTTGGGAATACTTTTCATCTTATCTTCTTGTCCTGCTTTCAAGTGCTGCTGCTTCCTGTTCCCAGCTCTATCACTTTGCTTGACTAGCTGTTTAGATGTGTCAGGCAGGACATGAAAAAACAGGTCAAATGACAAGTTTTCCTTTTCCTTTCCTTTTTCTTTTTTTTTTTTAAATAAAATAACTTTTTTTGCGTTTTGTGTATTTCATATATTTCTCAATCCAATTTAGACACACTCCCTTTCCCAAGCCCCCCACCCCCACCCGCCAGGTCAGGCATTCTGCCATACATGTTTTTTTTTTTTTTTTTTTTTTTTTTTTAGGCCTTTTTTTTTTTAATTTTATTTTTATTAATTATATTTATTTCCGAGAGTGTATGAATGACTGGTCTGCATGCAGGTCTGTGCCACCCGTGGGCGTGCAATGCCGCGTAGGCAGAAGAGGGTCTCAGATTCCCCTGGAACTGGAGTTCTCCTGGAATTGGAGTTCAAACGGTGCTCGGCCGCCATGTGGGTGCTGTGGGGATCGAACCCGGGTCCTCTGAAGAGCGGTCGGCGGCTCTTAACCGCTATGCGCCATCTCTCAGCCAGGCCCCTTTTTCTCTCAGTCTTTTAAAAGTTTTTATCTGCAGATGTTTATTGTTTGGCCAGAGGTTAACTGTTTCAGTCGGTTCTTTAACCAGTCTTTGGTCGTTGTTGCCCTCCGTTGTATTGCTTCAAAATATTCATATATATATGTATATTATAATAGATATATATATCACATATATAACTGACCTTTGAAAATAAACTGTATTCTAATTCCAAAATATGTTTAGGAGTTCACATTTTCCCTTTAATTTTGTATTACTCTAATACATAAATACATACCCTTTATACATATACCACTCTTAAAATACAGATACTTTTAAATACTCATGGATTTATCTACCAGCACCTCACTGAAACCCATTATAGCACTTCTTCACATGTTCCACTGAGAATATGTAATAGTAGTTCCCCTGTTTTATCCCTTTCCCTTCTTGTCTCTTATTTAGCATTCACTGACAGTGTTTCTCCTCCTCTTTGCAGCCTACCATAGATGTTCTAATTGCCAATTGTATCATATTTAAAATATTTTGTTTCTGTTCTTCATAATCTTCTCTTCTATTACATAATCTTTTGGATAAATATTTTCCTCAATATACATTTCCTTGATTATTCACAGTTAAGAACCAGAAAAAGATAAACAAAATAGAAATATTCACGCTGGTGGTGTGTAACAGATAAACAACCTAAGAACACTTTTTGCTCTTTTTTCTAACCCATCAAACATACCAAGTATGTGTCCAAAATGTTATGAGGTTTCTGATGTCAAAGAATGCATCCTACTCTCTCTTTTTCTCAACAGAACATTGTAGTGTATATTTCAATCTTTTGGTCCCTCAATTTTTTTCTATGAGGGGGATTTTCTTTCTCTTCCTTCCTCCTATATCCATTATCTTTGCCTCCAGTTCTTACCCTCATTCCCAGTTCCATAAGTAATTCCTCACACGTCTTTTGGTTTCTCACCCTTTCACCTCACAGTGCAAAATTACTCTTACTTCCCTCCCAGAAAATTACTTTCTCTTTCATCTTGTACCTTTGGCATTCATTTCCTGTGGGGTTTCATCACAAACAGCAGCAGGTGCTGTTAACTGTTTAAAGGCCATAGAGGGAAAAACTATCATAAGACTCAGTTGCTACAGCTGGAATGTACACAATAATTTCAGGTGTAGTAAATTGTCACTAACAGGTTCACATCTATTCTCCATCAATAATGTCCCTTTAAACATGAAGAAGAGAAAATAACCTAATGATACAAAACTTTATTTCTTTTCTATATTCCTAGATATGCTGACAAGAATCAGGATAGCCAGGGTTTAGCTGAGAAAGAGATAAGGTTTGCATTAAGTACCCAATTTCTAAGTGCAACTCAAATTTTCCACTTGACTTGGACGTCTCTGTATGAAAATCCTCTCAATCTCCAGAATCTCTTTGACCGCTAAACCAAAGTACTCACAATGCTATTTTGAGTTTTTATAGGCCATTAAGTTGAGTGCAAAAGTCATAAATTATCTGTTAAAGTTACCCAAATTATAGCTATCTGAGGTTCTGTGATAAAGGCCAAGAATGTGTTTTTAAGAACACACCCTATTACATGGAAAGTAGCCAAACATAGAAAACATATTCAGTCTCCTTTTTATTTAAAATTTTTACCGACTGAAGTATTGCTACCAATATCTCCTTCAACAAGAAAATACATATTGGTGAAAATTTCCAATAAACCCTCTTAATTCTCTTCACAGGGCCTGTCCTATGAGATGGAAAGTCTTGGCTTTCATTGATTGTTGGTGTTTCAGTGTGATCTATGAAAGGCATTATGACAAAACACAATTATTCATTTAACTTCACAAGATCATAAAACTGCAATCTACCTGAGTTGAGCTAATACAGCTGAGTCTCATTAAGATGTTTACACAGAACTTCAACATCAAAGACAGAAACATCTGCATTCTAAATCAGACTCCGAGAAATATAATTTCAGCAGTTCTTTTCATTTTTTAAGGCTAACAAATTTCCTGATCCTGATGCTTTATGAATTATGTCTCTTCCACTGTCATTTGTAGGCAGTAGACACAGCTGATACTCAGTTTTCTTTCATAATTACAGTGAAAACCAGTAACAATTTTTGATGTTTATATCTTAATCTTCATACAATTTTGAGTATATCTTTATCCTTTGCATACATTGAAAAGTTTGCTTTACAGAATAAAATTGAGAACAGATTCTAAAATAAACTATTAGCCAGACACTATGTAAAACTTTAGAATAGAATGTGATATATAATTGGCTTGTTCTTAAATGCTTAGTAAAATATTCAGAAACAAAACTGTCACTTTTTCTCCTAATAACAGAAGAAAAGCATATTATTGCAAATCTGCAATGTGGGACAGTTCTTTTCACAGTGCCATTTCAGTGAGGTCATGCTACTGTTCTTTTACAAGTAGATCATGGCAGAGGTCACTGGTTGTGTTGCAGCAAGAGTTTCTACACTCACCTGTCAGGAAGTTTGTGCAGTGACTTCACAGCATTTAGTTAATAGCAGGTCGATTATCAGCACAAATGAGGAGAGTCATGCATATTGGCTCATGTTGTAACCCAAACACTTGGATGAGTGATATGGGAGAACTGCCATGAGTTCAAGGTCAGCCTGGGCTACAAAGGGAGCCTCTCTCTCAAAACCTGAAACAAACAGATAAACAGAAAAAGAGAGGAATGTGTTATGACTAACAAATTGAGATTTGTGGTCCAGAAGAATTCCTGACTAGGGCACCTACACCCAACCTCTGCCTCCCAAGGTGAAGGTATCACTGAAGAAGACAGGTTAGAAGGAATGTAAGAGCCGAAGTGGTGAATGACCACAGGGCAAAAAGTATTCCATATGTCAGGGCTCATGAACTCACAGCAATGGTGACAGCAAAAAAAAAAAAAAAAAGACCCCCCTTTAAGATCAAGCCAGAAAAAAATCCTAGTATAAATGTTGGGGTGTGAGTAGGAAGCCCCAATCCTAACTGAGGAACTATTGGCAACTTGTAGCTGGCTGAAGTGGTACAGTCATAATTCTTTAAGTGTGTGATATTGAACATGTTGACCAGTCTCCAGAGGGTGGACCCACACCTAAGGATATTTAGGGACACAAATTTGACTGAGATCATAATTTATTTAATCTATTTATCCATAGATATGTAGACATAAGAGTACATGAAATATTTGAGACGTTAGCATGGGAAAGCATGTAGATTGCTCAAGCAGTCTAAATATGATAAAAACATACTATATGAAATTCCCCCAAATTCAACAGAAATATATAAAAATGAAAATCTTTTCATACCTTAATTATATCTTCAGCATATGTTTTGTTTTTGTTTTTGTTTTTGAGACAGAGATACTCTGTAGCCCCAGTTATCCTGGAAATCAGAATGTAGACCAGGCTGGCTTTGATGTCCCAGAGATGCTCTGCTAATGTCTCCTAAGTGCAAAATTTTGTACATTAAAGAGTATTCAATACACTTATTTGATCTGCTTAAGTGTTTATCATGGAGTGAAAGGACATAATGATTCTTTCTTTCTTTCTTTCTTTCTTTCTTTCTTTCTTTCTTTCTTTCTTTCTTTCTTTCTTTCTTTCTTTCTTTCTTTCTTTTTCTTTCTTTCTTCTTTTTCTTCCTTCCTTCCATCCTTCCTTTCTTCCTTCCTTTCCTTCCTTTCCTTTCCTCTTTCTTTCCCCTTTCTTTCTTTCTTTCTTTCTTTCTTTCTTTCTTTCTTTCTTTCTTTCTTTCTTTCTTTCTTTCTACTTTCTTTTCTTCTGAGACAGGGTGTTTCTGTAGGCCCAGCTATCCTGGAACTTGCTATGTATATTAGGCTGGTCTAGATTTCACTGAAATCCACCTGCCTTTGCCTGGTCAAAGCTGTTTACTTAACCATCTTTTATAATACATATTTACATATAAATATTGTTTGGGGGACTGGAGAGATGGCTCAGTATGGAAGAGACTAACTGCTCTTGCAGAGGACCTGAGTGAGTTTCATTTCCAGAACCCACATGGTGGTTTAAAACCATAACTCCAGTTGCAGGGAATTCTGGTGACAGCTTCTGACCTCTGCAGACACAGCACAACATAAGTGCACTTACATGCATGCAGAGAATACACACACACACACACACACACACACATACACACACACACACACACACATATATATATAATAAAAATAAATATAATATTAAATATAAAATAATATTTTAAGTGTATCTTAGAAAACTTTTATTGTTGACTATTGACTCCTCATATCTAAATAACTACTTTTTAAAATTTAAATTCAATTTAATTATAATATCGCAGCTCTATTTAAAAGTATGTGGAACTCATAGTAATGAGAAAGTATTACAATTTCATGGTAGAAAAGTGAAATAAATCTAGGAGTTGTGTCTCAAGCCTGCCATCCCAACACCAAAGAGGTTGATCCAGGAAAACTGATAAAAAGTTTAAGCCAGGGCTGGAGAGATGGCCTAGCGGTTAAGAGCGCCGACCGCTCTTACAGAGGACCCGGGTTCGATCCCCAGCACCCACATGGCGGCAGAGAACCGTCTGAAACTCCAATTCCAGGAGAACTCCAGTTCCAGGGGACTCCGACACCCTCTTCTGACCTCCGCGGCTTTGCACGACACGGGTGCACAGACTTGCATGCAGACAGTACATTCATACACATACAGAAATAAATAAAATTTTAAAAATTAAAAAAAAAAGTTTAAGCCAAACATGGGCTCCTTATGAGCTCCAGAACAGCCGGGACTAGCATGGGATAAGGTATCAAAAACACAAAAACAACACTAGAAAATAAGACAAAAATTAGCTTTAAAAATCATCCATATATTAAAATTTTGATAAATATGCATCTATTATGCCTAGGCTGAAATATGTCATTATCTATATCTACATTTTTCTTTCTCAAAATTTCTCCTTGTGAAAGTATTGAAATATTTATATATGAGTTACAAAGTCATAAAGAAGTTTAGATTCTTATTCTTTCACTTGGTAGTTGAGTGAACTTGGGGACACAATCTCCCTAACTGAGAGTTCTCAGCTGCATGAGTATAATGTCAACCTCAGCTTCCTATTATTCTTGGGATATGTATATACAACATTGAGCATTTCACTAGTCACACTGTACAGCTTAATAACTATGAATTATTACATAAGTACAATGTGTGATTTCCTTTAACCTCCAACCCATGTTAATAGAATGAGGATTATAGAGGTCAGGTTTCAGCACTAGTATAGTCTCTCAAATGATATTTTACAATGGCGTCTGTACCACAATGTAACAGTGTCTTGACAAGAATTGGCTGGGCAATTAAGTTTTCAGTATCACAAAAGGCATCCATTTTTACCCTTCTGAAAGTCTATTAACATATGAGCTTTCCATCAGTGTTTTATGCAATATCAAGAAGTGTAGAGTGGAATATTTAGTGTGTAATTGGCAGATGTAGCTGCTTAAATATAGTTGTGTACATATTTCTTTACCTTTCTTTCTTATTTATTTTTGTATGTGTATGAATGTACTGTCTGCATGTAGGTCTGTGCACCCGTGTTGTGCAATGCCGCGGAGGTCAGAAGAGGGTCTCAGATTCCCCTGGAACTGGAGTTCTCCTGGAATTGGAGTTACAGACGGTTCTTAGATGCCATGTGGGTGCTGGGGATCGAACCCGGGTCCTCTGCAAGAGCAGTCAGTGCTCTTAACCGCTAGGCTATCTCTCCAGCCCCACCTTTCTAATAAGTATTGAATTCAGTCAAAAACTTCTAAGATGACTAATTATTAAGAGAAGGATTAAGAAGACGTTAAGAAGTACAGACACTAAGTACAGACACTATTATGAAATACTTGTTCAGAGTTTATGCAAATGTTTTCTAAGAACCCACTATTTTTAATAAATGAATCAATATAACATATATGATTTTTTCACTTGATAAACATTTCCTCAGAACATTGAGATCCTATAAAATTCATATGGAAAGATAGTCTATTAAAATGTAAATTTGTTTTTCAATCTCAATATTTTCTGCTGTTTCTACCCAACCTATCAATCAAGTATTCAGACCTTTGCTTCTCTATGCCTCAGGGAAAACAGTATTAAAGGCAAAAGCTGCTTTTAAACCATCTCCATTCATATCTCTTAAAATCTACCTTTTGAGGGGCTGGAGAGATGGCCTAGCGGTTAAGAGCGCCTACCGCTCTTACAGAGGACCCGGGTTCGATCCCCAGCACCCACATGGCGGCCAAGAACCGTCTAAAACTCCAATTCCAGGAGAACTCCAGTTCCAGGGGAATCCGACACCCTCTTCTGACCTCCGCGGCGTTGCACGACACGGGTGCACAGACTTGCATGCAGACAGTACATTCATACACATACAATAAATAAATAAAATTAATAAAAAAAAAATCTACCTTTTGAGAATTTTATGCTAAGAGCTTTAGGTGGAAGGGGGTGTATTAGAGTAGGGGTGGAGAGAAGAAGTGTCAGTTAAAAATACAAAGTAGATGTTTTCATGTCTCTTCATAATGGTCTTTAACCCAAGAAAAAATAAGTAGAAAATGTGGAGATCTCAGCACTTCTCTGGTGTTATCCACATTTGAAACCATCTGTGATCACTGTGATCATCTGTGCTGTGCTGTGCTGTGCTGTGCTACCTACCTGAACAATGCATAATGCTGAGTTCTGAACTCGCAATGAAAAAAAAAATAAAAATAAAGGAATGTGTTTGGTAATACTGATTTAATCTAGCGGAAGTCCTGAGACTTGAGTCTTGAATGACCCTCTCTGTGAGGTTCCAATGTCCACAGGATTGTGTGTGTGTGTGTGTGTGTGTGTGCGCGTGTGTGTGTAAAAGTGGACTGAAGAATGGGATCATGAGTAGGAGACATAATTTCCGTGTATACCTTTCTGTGTGTGTATGTGTTAAAGGGCCTTGGGGAAGCAAAAGACTGTACCATAGGTTACTGTATCAACAGATTCTGAGCAGTGATGCTCAGTGTTTAATCAAACTCTACTTTTCCCCTTGGTGGTTCAGAATAGATTCTAAGCTTTTGTATGTCATGAACCCACTCATACTGTGCCTCTTAACTAAAGGTGTAGAGTGACCATCAGAACCAATTAACTAGACTTAAATCTCATAAGGACAGATGGTTTCCAAGAATGTTAGAAAATATTATCAATTGAATCTCATTCTAAAATGAGATTATAGCATAATTATAGCCACCTTATAATATCTACTGTATACTACACAGATGTTCCATAATTTACAATATCCCAATAAATTCAGAAAAGCTGAAATATTTTAAGTGGAAATGCATTTGCTGCCCTAGCCTGCTGAATCATTCTTCGTGATGATCTGGAATTCTGAGAGCTGTGACTTACTGAGACTTCCTGGAATCTTGAGAGGATATTTTCTGATGTACTCCAGGCCTGATGAATGCTGAAAATTAAAAAAATTAAAGTATTATTGGTACATAATTCTTGTTGCTATTTTGGCCATTATAAATGAAAATAATAACATGTCAAAACATTTTAAGTTGGGTACCATAGTATATAGTAAAATTTAGAATGAAGATTGCTTATGAATGCTATATAGTTCTTTATATAACCAAAAACTTAGGATATATAAAAATATCTGGAGGACCAGATATGTAGAAGGAACCAAAGTTTGATTTCTATTCAGTTCAGTGTGTGCATTCTTTTGTGTGTGTGTGTGTGTGTGTGTGTGTGTGTGTGTTTGGTCTTTTGGAGACAGGATCTCCCTTTAGTCTCAGCTGGCCTAAAACTCACTGTGTAGACCAGGTGGGCCTTGAAATCACAGATTTTGGCCTGCCTCTGCCTCTCACGTGCTAGGATTAAAGGCGTATGCTATCATACCCAGCCATCTGTGCATTCTTAAACAGTGAGACAAAGCAGATAGTCCACAAAGATTTGATATGTTATATGAATGTGGATGTTCAATTATGTACATATTACACATCCATGATCATCTTCTCACAGACTAAGAGAAAACAGGAAGAAATATTTCTGTCAGCGTCAGGATAATAAAAATGAATTGCTTAAATTTTATTTTTAAATATATTTTTGAATTAGTTTTTAATTTGTATTGAATTTTTGAAATTTTTATATATTATAATTTGATTGTACTTAGATTCCCTGCCCTACTCCACATCCTCTCACTGCCCTCTAGCCCAATTTAATTGTAACTCCATTATATAAATATATATAAATATAGATACTAATTAATATATAATGTATAAGTATAGTACACCCTATAGAGCCTGATTTGTGCCCGCAAATGTCCTTCCAGAAGGGCCCATTCACTGGAGCCTGGTTAACCTACCAAAAGTCCTATCCCTATAAGAGACTTTCTCTCTTCATCCCAACACCATTAATTGCCAAAAATTCTTTAGATTGTGTTGAGACTTCTTACCTACTTCCCCGTGTCTAGCCTTGAAAATTTTATGCTTGAATATAATGTCTTTTGATCAAATCACTCCCAGTCTCTCCTGTCCAATTTCTCCCTTAATCCCTCACCTACATACACTTTGTTTTGTCACTGAGTCTATTTAATGCTGTCTCTATGAAATGGGTGTAGGACCATCTACTGTTGCACTCTTTCTGGGATCATCTCTCTGAAGAAAACTGACCCTTATTTTGTCAACAGCCATTAACTGCCAACAGCACCTCAGCTAGCAATGTAGTTTCACGAACCCTTTGAATGCTGAGATTTTAGTTGATTTGAACTTGTATAGGTCTTGAACATGCAATCAGAGTTGCCATGAGATCATGAGTGCAACAGCCCTTTCATACCCTGCAAACACTATTTCTCTGAACATGTCTACCATCTAATGTCTCTTTGGCTCTATCAATCATTTTTGGAAAACTTTTTGTCAATGTGAATATTTTCATATTACCATAATAAGTATACTAAAATGCAAATATTATTTGTCATAAACATTATCTTAGGGGATAAACACAACAAAATTTAAGCCTTAGTTGTGTAAACAAACTATACATGTAATGCTACTTAAGGAAACAATTTTAGGCTTAACAGAAGAATAACAATTTAATGTATCTATTTGGTCATTCCTATTGATCCATATTATAAGTTAAACAATATTAAGTAAGTTATTTGGTTTGCTGAATAAAATGTCTTCATTTCTAAAGAGAAAGTAGTAATCGTGGCCATGTAGAGTGGTAGTCAGGATAAGAGCCCTTAGTAAAGGATTGTTATATTGTCTAGCTTAACGCAGACACTCATTAGACAATGCATTATGCTGTATTTGTAAGAGCATTTATATGTGAAATATATGGTTGGGGACCTTCTTTAACTTTACTGACGTTTAAGTTAGAGTTAATTTTCATTTCCATAAAGTGATGATAGATAAATTGTTTGGGAATCAACTTATCTCACCTGGCAATCTGAAAAACTATACTGCTGAGTATGTGAATAAATTCTGCTAGTCCTTGCTGTATAGGACTGCTTTACAAAGGGCTTTACAAGTTAAGACCCAGCAGCAAACGTTTACAAGGGAACCCTTTCTTATTTGCATCATACACAAGAAAACCAATGTCTGTATTTCACCAAGAGTTGAGGGTGTACACATGCTTACTTGAATGTTTAGTGCATGTATCTAAATATTGAGATTTAAATATGCCCTTGTGGTTAGATGGTTTATTTTAACAGCATTCATCTAATTCTATCTGGCATCTCACATTCCTATGCATGCAATGCATTGACTTAGACGATCTGATTAAAAAAATGCAACTAATATTTGCTATATTTCTTATTATTTCTTTTCAAGGCACCAAAAGGAAATTAAATACCTCAAAACCTCTTCACCTTTGTGATTTGGTAAAATATTCTTTGGAAGACAGTAATTCTCTATTTTTCTTTTAACTTAAGCCTTAGTTACTGAACTATACATATCAGTTGCAGCTCAGATATCTATTAAGAAATAGCATAATGGGCCATAGATTAACCAAATACACATGGAACATACATACTCTGGCAGTTTAAGTCATGAAGTACAGTGGTCTGACTTTGAACTTCAAGATTTCAGGTACAATTTTACCTTAATTGCAGGGTTGTGTTGCTCTTTTATTTCAAGTTTGGGAACTAATGAAAGATAATTGTACCATAAAACAGGAGACATTTTCTGCTAATAATGTCACCAGATTTTGAACACTCAATATGATTCTTATCTAGATCTATATTCTCAGTGTCCTTGACTATTTAAATTAACAGAATATTAGTTACTTGTTGTTCATATGTTTTCTTTTATAAAAGAACTGTTTTAAATTGTGGCTGCTCAAATCAGAGCTAAGGAATAGCCAATAATGTGATTTGGTAGATTATTTACAAGTGATGGTCTTTAACTGATCAAGAAAGAAAAGGCTAACTCACAGCAGAAAAAGTAATGCAGAACATGTAACTATAGCCAGCCATATGCATGGACATGCAGGGAAAACAACATACTGAAAATTTTGGGGCAGAAAAAGAATTTGAAGCTACATTGTGCTGACTTGTTTCAATGTTATGAATACAAACAGTTACCCTGGATTTCTAAAATGAGTTCTACTGAGAAGTATTATAATGGTGATTTGATTAAGGATTATGAAGACGGATTTCACCTAGCCATGGAAACTTCAAGAGACTGCAGAATGTGGAGGTTGAGTGAAGCCACTTTGTAAGATTTTGACTCTATTCTTCTTCGGGGGTATCCTCCATCACCTAGCACTTCTCTGGGTTCTGTTAAAATTTCACTGTTAAATTGGGAGTCCTTTGGGCTAACCTGACCAACAATTCCAACGGAGGTTTTCCTTGTCTGGCACTGTGAATTTTGCTATATTGTTTTTCGGTATATAGACACACTTCCACTCATTGAAGATGTATTTTCCAATAGGCTTATAAAATTTCTATTTGGTATTTCATCCAACCTAAGTATTATTTATCTCTCTCTCTCCCAGTATACAGCTCTTCTTCTGCCCATCCTGCTTAGTATAACCCACATATTCCGCATTGCCCCCTCAATAACACCTATGTCCTCCTATCCACATCCCTTGAGCTCCTTCTTCCTCTATGATTCTGCTTTCTTCTTATTTTCTTGGCTCTTGTGGTTACTTCATAATATATACTTACATCTAAGTATTTACAGATAGGATCAACTAATCAGAGAGAATATGTGTCTTTTGCTTTCTGAGTTAGGGTTACCTCATTCAATATAACATTTTCTACTTCTATCCATTTGCCTGAAAATTTCATTTTTCTTTACAGCTGAATATATCCCTTTATTGGCTCCCAGAACTTGAAGAGTAAACACTATTACAAAATACACAAAATATGTTAGACACGGGATTTAGAGCAATTGAATTGGAAATTACTGGAAGCCTCTTTGAAAACTATTTCTCTTAGTAAGTATGATAAATACATGGTATGATGCAAGCTACCAAAAGAGAAAAATAATCAATGGCTCTACCCAGCTGTAAAACCTATGAATAACAAAAATGAATATCCTAGAAAATTATCTTTATTGGCGCAATATTGGCACTTTTATTTTGGAGTAATCAACAACTGTCTAATTGTACATAAGACCTACTCAGTGTGAGGGAACTTGTGTATAGTACTGTGAACATAGGTAAATATACCTGACTGGAGAGGTCATAGACCCTAGATACCAGCTTACTACTGTCGATTTCCTAGACCAATATGTATGCTTACATTTACAATTTTAGATTTTACCATTCATCAGAAAAGCAGCTTTTGGCAACAAATGGGACTATTAAAAATGTTCCAAAACTGGTCAGAATGAAGAGAATAAATAAATGTGATGTGTGATGTGCCCATTCCTAAGTGATATATGTACATGTACAAAGCGACCTCTACACCAAGGCTCATGGAACATCAAGGAAGATGGGGCAGAAAGATTTAAGAGCCAGAGGGACAAGACATCTACTGCTAGCTCATGCATTCTAGATTTGTTAGGAGAGCTGCACCCATGAAATCCTCACAGTATGGTATCCTAACATAACCTACACAACGATAAAACCAGTTGAAAGGCCAACTTGAAAGAGGAAAATGTCATGGCATTTCACTTCAAGGTGAAGAGCTACAGGCAATCAATGAATGCTGAGGGGCTGCAGGAGAATTGGGTTTTCTCCAGAGACTAACTCCTTGAGAGGTTATCCAATCCCAAGTGGGCAGCCATGAACAAATTTACACAGGAGCAACACTAAATGAACTCAGTGCATCATATATGTATTATGTATATGTAAAAAAAATCAAACAACAGGAAAGTAAATTGTGAGAAAATAGGAGTGACATAGGAGAAGTTGGAGGGAAATTAAGAGGGGTAGAAATAAGGAAAATAAAATACACACTATGGAGGCTGGAGAGATGGCTCAGCGGTTAAGAACACTGACTGGTCTTGCAGAGGACCCGGGATCAATTCCCAGCACCTACATTGCTGCTAAGAACCGCATCTTTTTTTTTTTTTTTTTTTAAGAAAGTGTTATTTTTTATTCATGTATTACAAAAGCAAAGTATTCTTCACAATAGGAACTACATACTAGATAGAATTACTTCAGCGTTACACTGCTTTCTTGATCCCTAAACAATATAATGTATCTTACAACCATAATGCAAGATTTATGCTTTGCATATAAAACGTGTCCTATACATCAAAGTAATTATCAACAAAAACAAGTTCTAGAAAGCATATATCTTCTAAGACTAATGAAAAGGTCTTTAGCAGGGAATTTAAACTGTTTAACAACTTGTTTATTTGATAAATATTTTTGCAGAATTTAGTTCTCTCTCTTTTATAGTAATATTCCCTTTGTCAAACAATTCTGCAGATGAATGACAAGCACATTTCTAAAATGAAACAGCACTGGAAATACCTAATGGAATTTTTTCTTAACTCCACTTCCAGAGAAATCTGACACCCTCTTCTGACCTCTGAGGCATTGCACGACATGGGTGCACAAACCTACATGCAGACAGTACTCTCATATACATAAAAAATAAATAAATAAATAAAAGAAAAAATAAAAAAAAGAAATACAAAACTCGGGCTGGAGAGATGGTATAGCGGTTAAGAGAGCCAACTGTTCTTGCAGAGGACCCGGGTTCAATCCCCAGCACCCACATGGCGGCTGAGAACCGTCTTTGACTCCAGTTCCACGGGAATCCGACACCCTCTTCTGACCTCCACCAGCATCACACGGCACGGGTGCACAAAACTACATGCAGACAGTACATTCATACACATAAAAACTAAATAAAATTTAAAAAATATTTTAAAATGAAAGGCTATTGATTATAAAAAAAAACTCACTGAAGTTCTCAACAGCAATAAAACCCTACTGTTTCTGTGAGTTTTTATATTTATACAAGAATCTAACCATTAATATTGAGCATTCTATTTCAAGGTGAACTCATAAAAACAATGATATTCTCCAGGGGAACCACACTAGTCATTGAAATACAGGAAAATAGCTGGGCATGGTGGTGCATGCCTTTAATCCTAGCACTGGGGAGGCAGAGGCAGGTAGATCACTGTGAGTTCAAAGGCAGCCTGGTCTACAGAGTGAGATCCAGGCCAGCTGGGACTAAAGGGGGACCCTGACTCAAAAATACAAAAAAAAACAAACAAACAGGAAATAAACATTGACATTGTCTAGCATCATTCACATGTTACCATTACTTTAACAACAAACATTTTAAAAATGAAAAGAAAGTAACTTCTTTCTGGTGCATGCTCTGTGGCCAAGTCACCAAGTAAATTCAGTTGTCATGAACCATTAATCATTTTTAATCTGAATGAGTTTCAAATTTTGCTACTTATTTATATTTTTTAATCTTTTATGACTTTGACAATTTGTTTTCTATAATGTTGCCCAGTTTGGGTTTGTCTAATATTTTCTCAATATTAGATATAAGCCCTATATTTTGGAAGAAAAATAAAACCTCAAAAGTGATATTCAGTCCTTTTCAGTGAACCATTAAAAGAAGCATTTGACACTCATCAGTAGGTACTAAACAAACCATGTAAGGTTCTCTGAAAAATGAAACTGTCTTTTTGAATCTCAAAAGCCTATTTATTCATTTCATTTAGCAAAGTACTTAAGAAATGATAGGTGTAAAGCATCATTTATGCAATATATTGTTATAGAGTCCTCACTATCAATGATTAGACACTAGTATAAATTTAGAAGTGAAAGATTGCAGCATATGGATCCTATTCTAAATGTTTAGTGAAGTAAGTACTTGGGCAAGGTAAGAAAAATGTGAGAGAAGAAAAAAATATGTTAACCTAGGGATCCTGGGTGAAGGGCATAGATAGGCCTTAACACAAGGAAAAGAATGCATGAAATTCAGTGTGGATCATGGGCTAATATGGAGGGAGTCGAGGGAGAAAGGGGGTGTAATGACAATTAAGATGTTCTGTATGAAATCCACAAAAATTCAGTTAAAATAAGAAAAAGAACAGAATTTTTTTTCAGTCTTTTCGAGACAGGATCTCCCTGTAGCCCCAGCTGTTTAAAACAGTACAAAATTCAAAATCTTTTAATAAAAATCAAAACAAGAGAACTGAATTTTATGCTTCTCTTACCTGGTATCACAAGAAACTCATCAATAAACTGCTATAGATTATAAATAACTCAATAGTCCTTTCTCCAATATTACCATTCAGCCAAGTTCATAAACCAAAAAATAAGAAGGGGATAGTTTGGTTTCACAAGAGTGAGTTCAGTAGGGAAATAGGCCACAGAAACAACTAGGTTTTATTTGGAAGAGAAATCGCAAGTTAGTGATTTGTTTTTTGTTTAGTGAAATTTAATTAGCCAGTGAATTCAATCTTTCGTTTACTCTGACTTATTCAGTGAGTATGTTACTAGGTCATATATATGTGCTTATGTTTGTAAACCTGAACTTGTTCCATCTTTGCTTGCAATATTATGGTGGAGAACTATTATACTGTAAACAAGTTTGATGGCTAAAGGTTTTGATTATTTTGAGGCACAACTCAGGTATTTTCCAAGAACATATACTTTGTAATTTATTAATTAAAGAAATGAACAGCCAGTATCTATAACCAGTTTGTATTGACTTTATGTCTCCACAAAACTGATTGTATGAAGTACATGATAATGTGGTTTTATTTAGGCAAGTTCTCTGTGTATTTGTGAACTGAAAAAACATATTTACAAAACAAGTATACAGATCTTTTAAAAAATCATAAGCATTAAAATCAGGTATATCATAAGTTACACAGCAATATTTAGCTTTCAGAAGTAGCTCAGTAGGTATTGTTCAGTATGTTTGGCAAGCAAAGGCCACTGTGAGAAACTGAGAGAATTCTGATTTAGCATCATTTGAAAAATCATATTGAAAAAAAAATGTTTAGGGGCTAGAGAGATGGCCTAGTGGTTAAGAGCACCTACTGCTCTTGCAGAGGACCAGGGTTTGATCCCTAGGACCCACATGGCAGCTAAGAACCGTCTTTAACTCCAGTTCCAGGGGAATCTGACACCCTCTTCTTACCTCTGCGGCATTGCAGGACATGGGTGCCCAGCCTACATGCAGACAGCACATTCATACACATACAAAAATAAAGAAAAAAGAAAAAAGTGTTTAATATAAATAGCTTGGACTGATGCAATAGCTCGAGAGGGAAAGGCTCTCGCCAACAGAGGACCTGAGTTTGGTGCCCGGAAACCACATGATGGAAGGAAAGAATCGACTTCCAAAAGTTGTCAGTCTTCTGACTTTCATACATGCAAGGTGCCACATATGCATCCACACACAGTCACATATACATGCATACACACAATAATAAACAAATAAATTTAAAAAATAAATTTTCTTGTAATTAAATTGTTTAACTAAAATTAAATAAATCAGTAGCTTCCCCTTTTAAAAAAGAAAAATCATATTGCAGTAGTAAAAAAATAAAATATAGCAAACACAATTTTATTTAGATACAGAAAGTTACTATTATACATTATATCAGAGAAAGTTTATTTAGATTTGGCTTTGCTCTGAAATTCTAGTTCAGTACTTGGTTCATAGTACACTGTTTTTACTACAGATAGTTATATTTCTGAAACATGGAAGGAAACTTCACTTAATAGAGGTCCATTAGAGCTCTTTTTTGTGCTACTTCAGGCAGACTTTTAAACTCTCAGGTCTGAATAGCTTCTTTGTTTAAATAGATACATTTAAATCATGTTACCTACAGAAGTCAGCCCTACAAGGCTGACTTTATTAATTTTATTTGAGGCTTCTTATATTTTGTTAGTTACATTTGTTCTTTGATAGTTTCACATGTTTCCATAATGCATACAATGCATGCTGATTATGCTTCTCTCACCTTCTCCTAGCTCTCTACTACCTCTGTCTTTCTGCCTACTTCCTACAAAGCTTTTCTGACATTCGTGTCTATTTATTTGTTTTGTGATCCAGTGAGTTTACCTAGGTCCATTTGTGTGTTCATGGGTTCTGAGCTATCCACTATAGCTTGGTGAGCTCATCAGTGATTGTACAACTAAAGAAAATTGCTCTTCCTCCCTCAGAATCCATCAATAGCCAATAGATCAGCACTAAGGAGTAGGTTCCCATGTGCTCCCCCCATCCAGAATGGATTATTCACAGCACCAGTCTTGTTCTCTGCCCAACTGTTGTTGTGAGCTTATATTTGCAGTGATTGTATTGAATCTAGAGTATGGCATTCCACAGCCTTTAACCTTTTCTTTTATTTTTTTTCTGTTTCTCACATGCTTCCTGGCTTCTCTTCTACAGTGTTCCCCAAGAATTATGGAGGTGTTGTTAATTGCCTTGCTTAGACCTGAGCCCTTAACTATCACTTACTCACAAGTTCTTTAGCAACCATAAATCTCTGCATTACCACCATATGTTGCTAAGAAAGGCTTTTCTAATTAAAGCTAATATTAGCTTTGGTCTATGGGTATAAACAAAAATATTTAGAAAGCCATCTGAAGCTAAGTCACTTTAGTTAAACGATAGTAGTAGTAGTAGTAGTAGTAGTAGTAGTAGTAGTAGTAGCAGTAGTAGTAGTAGCAGCAGCAGCAGGAGTAGCAGTTCCCCTCCCACACACTGGGCCTTGGAACAGTCATTGCCAATAGAGTGGCAAACTTTATGTTTTCCCAAGAGCATTGCTCTTGGTTGTCCATCAGAACCACTTGATAAAACTCTATACCTTGGCCAGTGAGATGGCTCAGTAGATACCATCCCTGGACACCAAGCCTGACAACCTAAATTCAATCTTTCCCAAGTCACCTCTGATCTCCACACACATGCTCTGTCTGACACTCCTATCTTAAAATTAAATAAACGTAGTAAAAATTTAAAAGATAAATATTCCATTGGTTTCAAAACATTGAGAACTGAAAATGGAGAGGAGCTGACAGTTTTCTCCCTGCTAGCTTGCTTTCAAATGCCAGAACACACTATGTAGGCTACTGAGGGGAAAAGGCATCAATTGACTTATCCAGGTATGAACTCTAGGAACCAGAAAACAAATTTCTGGGCAAGATATGCCACCTGTGCAATAGTGCCAGAAGAATTGTAGGAGTGAGAAGCTGCTGTCTGATTAGATTTGAGGCCTACTTCATGGAAAGGAAACCATGCCTGGTACTTATTTTAATTATAATCCAGAAGTTCATTATGGACTGTGAGATGCTATCATGATACTATGGACATGTTTTATATGCTTTAAAATACTCATAGCAAAGTGCTAAAGGTTACTTTACAGTTGCTCTCAGTTGAGAAAAACTAAACAAGAAATAAGCTGCATGTCCAGTGATGGATGACTAGATAATGAACAGGTGGTTCATATATACTATGACTAGAAAATGAGCAAGTGGTTCATATATACTATGCAATAGTATTCACCTATAAGGAAAATGAAATTATTACATCTGCAAGCTAAAAGATGGAAATAGAAATAATCATTCTTAGTAAAGAAATCCAGACTCAAAAAGATAAATGCTGCACATTTTCTTTCATATGTGTATGCTAGCTTTGAATTTTTAGATCTTATATACTGGAGTATCCATAGAAGTCAGCAAATTAATAAGGGCGCTATGAAGAGGAGAATTTCAAGGCAAGGACTATAGAATTCAGGTGCTCAGGCAGGTAAAAGAAGAATAATGGAAGAGGAAGAGGTAAATGCCAGGAGGGATAAAAGGAAAGGGTAGAGGAGGGAATATGGGAAGGGATGACTCACACTAAAGGCCTTTGAAAATGCCATATGAAAACCTACTACTGAGAGGCTTCCTAAAATATAGATACATAATCATATAAGAGTCTGAGGAGAGTTGTCCTTTAATTGGCTATAAAATGAAAGCACAATTCTATGTAAGTATTACTTCATTCTGAATTGTTGGTAAGTGGAATACCATAGAGTACCCAAATAGTACAGGCTATTGCCACTGTTTTTTGTTATCCTCCAATACATTATGGAAGACACCACACACCTGCATCAAAGGATATGGAGAAACCAAGCTGGTAACATTGTGGAAGCTTCATCCCTACTGTTTAATTTTCAGAGTGCCAGAAGGTGCTATGAAAGTTACTAGAACAGAAAAATTCACCATCACTCATACCCAGTTGTGAGCTCTGCTAGATACAATAATGGCTAGCCTGGCAAGACAGGCTCACTGGGGCACAATGATACCAGTGTAATGCTCATAACCAAGCAGTTTTTGATTAGATTTAAAGCCTGGTTCACAAAATAGAGCCCTTGTCTGGTACTATTAACTGGGCCCCAAATTGTTGGTTAGTTAGTTCAAAGACCCTAAAACAGAGCATCTATTACTACAATTCTGATAAATGGATATATTATTTTTTTTTACCTTTGTGCTTTTAGACTAGTGAATCTCTCAATCCACCTGTTAGAAGCTTCTTTATTCAGAAGATGGAAGTTTATACAGAGACTTACCAGTGGTAAACTTGCAAAGAATAAGAGTCTGTAGGGTGTTTATCTCTAAATGGGACATTCACATTATAGCACTTTCCCCCAGAGCTCAGGGTTCATTTTGCAAGAGTAGGTAGAAAAATTGAAAGAGCCAGTGATAATGGATTTTAGTAGTGAAATAGTATTTTCTGCCATGACAATGCAGTTGCACACATTAACTCACCAAGCTTGTGAGTGCATGCACAAGACTTAGACAAGATCAAGCGAGACAAAATCTCAGCATGATGTAGGAGGGACTCATGATGTCCTAAACCTATCTGAGGAGCTATTGGCAGTTGATGTCTGCTAGGAGAGGAAGAGGCATTTTTCCTCAGGGATGCTGGCTATGAGGGTCCACCCATGTTCTAGGGGATGTTCCAACACCTATGCACAGACAGGCAACATCAAATGCTTTCACTGTATATTAAATTAATAAAAGAGCACATGAAGTTGGAGAGAAAGGTGGGGAAGAAAATATGGGAGAAATTAGGGGGAGAGAATACAAGGAGGATTGGATCCAAACACATTATATCTGTGTATTCATATTAAATTAAGTATTAAAAATTAAAAATCATTTTGGATAAAACATTTTGGAACATATTCTTTTTGTTTACTTTAATGCAACTGACATTACTGATGTTCCAAATTGTAGCATAAATCGCATAGCACTGAATGGGCCAGAGAGAGGTAAAGAAGTGCCCTTGAAACAGACACAATGTCTGGCTTTTCATGTACAGGGGGTTGGGATCTCCTGCCAGTCAGCACCATCTTTACAATTACCTATCACTGTGAAAAACAGATAGGGAATGACGGAATAGATTGGGGTTCAGGAGTGCCCAGGAATTTGGAAATATACCCTCTTAATATTCTAAAATCCACTTCATTAGTTTTTAAGCATTTCAATTTATTTTATTGTCATTTAAAATTTATTTTAACTCTTTTTTCATATATATATGTATATATATATATGTATATATATACATACATATATGTATATATACATATATGTATATATGTATATATATGTATGTATATGTACATATATACATATATGTACATATATATACATATATACATATACATATATATACATATATACATATATATACATATATATATATATATAGAGAGAGAGAGAGAGAGAGAGAGAGAGAGAGCCTGATTTGTGTCCTATTCAGGAATCATTGCTCTCTAATCACATTGGCTTATTGTGGGTTTCTCTGTTAACCACCATCTGCTGATGCATAAGGAGACTTCTCTGGTGAGAGCTGAGAGATAAAATACACATGGTTGGAGAGGTCATATACCCTAGATAAAAACTTTCTTTTGCCATATCCCTAGACCAACATGATTTCTTATTTTATTTTAAATATGAATCCTTATATTTATAGACAAATGTACTTTTCACCCCTCATCAAAGAACCTTCTTTTTGCAACAGATGGAGGCTATTACAGAGCTCCAGAACTGGTCAAACTCAGATAATAAGTGTCTGTGAGATGCTTAACCCCAAGTGACACATCTTCATTGCAACCTCTATTTTACTTTATGTTGAGGCAAGAACTCATGTAAAACTTCCTAAGCAGCCAAAGTAGGCAGGCCTTGAACTCCTGACCCCTCTGACTTCACCTCCAAAATGCTGTGATTCTAGGTATGTACTACCACACTCGGTTCTTTTCAGTTTTTAAAACAATACTTAAAAAATAAATTCAAGTAGCACCAACTTGACTTGTTAGCATTAAATATTTACTACTGTTCTGTGAAGGATACATGGAAACCTCATCTCACAGGTGAGGGGCCCAAGTCCAGGCTCACAGAGAACAGAAATAAAAAGAATAAAGATGCCTTCTCAAAGGACTGTGAAGGTGTGTTTTGAAAGATCACACTCTCCCTTTAACTTTGCTGCACCAACACTAAGGAAGACTATCTATCCAGCAGGCAGTTCAGAAGCCTCATCACCTAAGGGAAAGGCAATACAGCAAGAGGCCTTTACCAGTGAACCCGATTTCTCCTAAAATAGGACTGGGAAACAAAACATCCCATTTATCCTGACTGTTGTATACTCTACAACTGGGAATCATGGTGTTAGGAATGTGGCTCAGTAACAAGGTACTGACCTAGCACTCAGGAAGCCTAGGAAACCAACCCCAGCACGATGAAAACAAACACAATTCTGTCCAAAATACTTTCCAATTGAATCTTTAAGAATTTCATACCTTATACTTTGGTCAAATTTAGACCCCCTTCTCCATCTGTACCCCTTTACTACCTTCCACATAATTTCATATCTATAGCTAGATATTTACATCTCTATCTCAGATAGATGATTAGATAGATAGATAGATAGATAGATAGATAGATAGATAGATAGATAGATAGATAGATAGATAGACACCTACAGGAGTTAGAGTTACCTGATGACAGGGAGAGATTGTTTTGCTAGACACCATGGATAGCAAGGTAAAAGCCCAGTGGCAAGAATGGATTCCTCTTTTGAAGCTGTTGACTCTGTTTCCATAGAACTTCCAACAATACTGGACACTGTCCCTGCTTATGGTTCATACCAGAATTTCATGTAAAGACCCCATTTCTAACAATACCAAGTACATGAGCTCTAGGAAAAAAGAAAACAAGAAGAAATCAAGCTGGTGCTGACTTCTGTATTTCTACTCGCTAACTTTCATAGTGCTGAAAGGTGTTGTGCATGCTAACAGAAGAAAAAATTAATTATCAGACTTATAGATCTGTGAATCCTGTGTACTAAAACAACTAGTCTGGCAAGCTATATATGCCACTGGTACAATTGCAGCACAAATATTATGCGAGTAACCAACAACTTTCTGGCTGAATTTAAGATCCAGGTCCCAAGATGGAATCCATAGATGACATTGATATCAGACCTAGGAACCTGTGGCTAAACAAGTCATAGGCCATATGGAGAGAGCCTAATACTATTATTCTGCAAAACAGATATAGTAGTAAACTGATTCCTGCTGACTTATTATTTTTACCCCCATAGAGTACTAAATCTCTCAACTCTGACCAGAGACACTTCCTTATGCAGCAGATAGCGGTTGACACAGAGACCCACAACTGGCCAATATGCAGAAAATAAGAGGAGGCAAATGGTTTATCCCTACATAGGGTACCAAACCTCTGCCTCCCAAGGCTCAGGGATTATTGCAGAAAAGGGAGAAGAAAGATTATAAGAGCCAGAGGTGGTGGATGACCACAAGGTAACAGTTTTCCAGACAGTTGTGAAGTTATGCATATGAACTCTCAGCAATGGTGATAGCATGCACAAGTCATACCTCAAGCCAGACCACATCCCAGCATGAAAATAGGGATGTGGGTTAGAAACCCACTCTCTTGATAAACTATTACATCAGATCACTGCTGAGAGGAAAGAGTCATTCTAGTTTGAGGCTGAGCATCCAGTGGATGGATCTACATCAGAGTGCCTTTGGGAACACAGGTTTGACTTTCTTAGAACTTTAAAGTAAACTAATCACTTAATTCCAAATTTTACAGTAAAAAACTGAGAAACACAAAGCCTTCAGATATAGAACCTTAATAAAACTTCTATTTATTGCCATTTGAACAGAAATATAATTTGGTACAATAATTTGACAGATAGTTTTAGTTTTCTCTATGTTTTTGTTTGGATTAGTAAGGAGACATGGCGGAAACATTCCTGGTCAATCAATAAATTCATTCATTCATTCTAGGAAGCCAAATGATATGGACTATTTAAATATTCTATCCAAAAAGTCAGCCAAAATACTTGTATAATAAAACCTGAAGACATTGGAGGAAGAATTTGAAGATATCAGAAGATGGAAAGACCTCCCATCCATATGGATTGGTGGGATTAATATGGTGAAAATGGCCATTTAATAAGAATAATCTACAGATTCAACACAATCACTATCCTCATGGATCAAGGAAGAAGAGGGTAGATGTTATAAGCCACAGTAAGACCCTGTCATATTTAACAGGGGGGAAAATTGTAATTCATGGATTAACATATCCAAACATGTGTCTATGCTAAAGTAACCTACCATAACCATTAGTCCTGCTTAAATACCTATATATCTAATTGCTTGTTCTTCATTAGTAGGATCGAAAGGTTATTCCTGGACAAACTGTCAGCCCATGAAAGGAAACAGCCAGAATTGACCAGAGTCCAAGTCAACAGCTCCAGAGAGAGTGGACTGTTTTACCTCTCATCCACCTGTGCCCCTTTTCTAAGCCTAGGGAACAACCTGCGGAAGAGGGGGCGTGGTAGAATGTAAGGGCTGCGATTGGGGTGAATGGTGAAACTACAGCAATGTAGTCTGGACACTCATTTGATCAACTTGATTGAACAAACAACCTGTCACCCCCCACTGGATGGTGGGGCTGTAGGTGTTTGGGCACAACAGCCTGCAGATAGGTTTTGCATGAAGGATGCTTGTACTCATGGATTATCACTTATAGCTAAAAATGAAAAAAAAAAAGAGAAAGATGCAGGACAGTCATGGCAGATTGCATTGATCTGGGATGCGGTGGGGTGTGGGGGGGAGGGAAAGGAAATAAGCCTGAACTGAATTGGAAAAAAATGTAATGAAATGCACAAAGCAATCAATAAAAATAATTAAAAAAAAAAAAAAAAAAAAAAAAAAAAAAAAAAAAAAAGAGTGAGAAACTATGAATGGGTACAAGGAAGCAATGTTTTCTGGACACAGCAGGGCAGGCGAACGTATGAACTCAGAGAGTGTGTGAAATCACATAGAAGATCCAGGTTAGTTCAAGCCATAAAATCTTTCAGTTTGGAGAGGGGAGGTAGTCACAAAGGATCACCCCTATTTGAGGAGCTATGAGCCATTGATAATAACTGGGACTGCCAGTATTATTTAAGAGCGTGGCCCCAGGCTGGTAGAACATTCTCATTTGGATGGCAACACAGCAAAGAGGATATGGGTAACACAAATTGGGAGAGCTGAGTTAAAAAAGAAAGTGATGACGCAAAGTTGGGTGGGTTAGCATGTGCAGGTAGATCTGAGAGAAGATTGGTGAGGGTGAGTAAACATGACAAAATAGATTTTATTAAATCATAAATGAACTAATAAAATATTATTTAAAAGCAATATTTTTACTAGTCCCATTTCTTTGACATTGGATGCAGTGGTAACTATCAATTTCAAATGTCTGTCACCATGAAACTCATGTTCTCATGGGGAAAATATGTGGTAAGCAGCTAAATTATAAATAAATATATTTCATTATTATATACTACAGAGCAATAAATCCAGACCAAAGAATGTGGAGAGTGGGTGGTCATGTTTCTATTTTGAATAAAATTGTAATTTTAGAGCTCATAGAAAAGATGGATTTATTCAAGATATTTGAAGGAATATTCTAGGCGAAGGACACAGAGAAAACAAAGAGGGGGGTGGCTGGAAGATTTAATGGTAAGGCATTTACAGATGTGGCAAGAGCAGAGTGAGCAATGATTAGAAAACATGGGCCACACTTTTCAGAATTTAGGCTTGAACTTGTGGTGAGAGGGAAAATCTGTGGAAGTTCATGGCTCTGAGGGGACATAATGAGATACTGAACAGGTATTTTTAAGGAGAAAAATATAATAAACTAAAGTTTGTTGAGACAAAACTAAAGGAAAGATATGACTACTGTCATGACTACTGTCTATTTCAAAAATCTACAAGGTAGAAAATTGCAAGTAATTTTTAACAGAAGTGGAGGTCACAAAAAGAAGTAAAATGTAAAAATGTTCCTAGCTCAGAATGGAACAATCGTATGACTATAGATGAGAGTATGGAAGAGTAGGGTCAACATCAATTTTTACTTTTGTCTGAAATCTGAAAGTAAAATTCTGATGAAATTCAAGTTGTATATTTCTTAGTTAATAGCAATCTATCCATGATGTCCCATTCTTATCAATGACTATAAACAACAAAATATATTCACAAATTGGAAAAAAAAACAATAATGATTACAGTAAAGCTTTAAAAGAGAATAATTTATTTTGAATTATTATTCTGAAATATCTGTTTTCAGAAGCTATATGTATATGGTGATATTTAAACCTAATCCTAGTCCACAGGATAGAACTTATATTCGGTCCTACTAGCTGGGCCACAAAGTATGGCTGTCTACGTCATAGGCCCTAAGAGAGAATTAATTCTGCTACTGACATAGAAATAAACGTCCCCTAAGTTCTTATCAGACCCATAGGTTAATGAATTCCTCTATCTTCCTGTTAGAAACTTCTTTTGGAGTAGATTGAGATTTATACAGAGTAGATTGAGATTTATACAAAGACAAGTGGTCAGCTTGCAGAAAATAAGAGTCCATGGAGTGCTCAGCTGTAAAAGGGGCATCTATTTTGCAGCCCCTTTCTCCAAAGCTCATATATCATTTTGGAAGAGGGAGTAGAAAGACTATAAGAGCCAGAAGAGAGTGGATCTCTTTAAGGAAATAGTATTTGCAGAACATGGCTGGGTCACCACAAATATGAATTCAGATTGGTTGTGATTTCATTTACAAGACTTGTAAACAATCAAGTCAGCTGGAATCCCAGAAAGACTAAGAGGCTCATGAAGACCCACTGAGAGCTGAAAGTTATTTGAATCAATAGGGACTGGGGGAGGTACAGTTTTCTTCAGGAATAAGCCCCCCCCCCAAGAATTTGCTCATGCTTCAATAGACGGTTTTATGCCCACGTACACACTGAAAGTACTGAGTGAACAAAAGAGAAAGCACATGAAGTTTGAAGGAAAAAGTGGTGGGTGTTGGCAGATAAGTCAGCGACATGAAGAGAGACAATGTGGGGGGATGGATTTAGTCAAAACACATTGTATTCTTGTAGAAATTTCTAACACAATAAAAATTTTAATTGACTTTTTTCAATTTTCACACAATATACTTTAATGGTATTTAGATTCCCTTCCCTGTCTTCATCTCCACACACATCCCTGCGCAATTTAATGAACTCTCATATACAGAGTCTGACCTGTCCCCCAAGTGTCCTTCGGCTTGGGTCCATCCACTGGGCCCAACGAGAGCCACATCCCTGTAAGATCCTGACTTTCCTACTCCCACCAGCCACCATTTGCCAAATATTCTTAAGTTGAGGTGAGATTTCTTATCTACTTCTGATGTCCATGCTAGAGAGGTCATAGATTCTAGAGAAATACTTGCTTTAGTAATTTTTAATGTAATTTTTATGTATTTCAAACAGAATTTCTTAGTCATCTTTATACCCCCCTTTTGTATTGGCACCTTCCCATACCCCCACATAAACTGGAATTAATACATTCTGTCTTGTGTTAAGGTCTCTCAAATCATGTTAGTGTCCCCAGATGTCCCTCAGTGCAAGCTCATTTACCAGGATCTAGTCAACCTATCTCTCTTCTCTCCCTTCAGAAATATCAGCTCTTCCTGAAAACAGCAGTAATCAGGTGCCAATAATTCTTCAACTAAGGTTGGAGCCCATTGCCCATTTAGACTATTCTGTGCTAGGTTTCTGTCTGAGTTTGCATGGGTCTTGTGCATGCTGACCGCCTTGTTGTAGGTTCATATGAACAAGGTCTAGAAAGAACTACATTTGCCACATCCCTAGACCAATGTGATTTCTCACTTTATTCTAAATATGCACTTTAATATTTACAAAGTGTACCATTCACACCCTCCATCAAATAAGCTGCTTTATGCAACAGGTGGAGACGAGTGTCAGTGAGATGCTTAATCTTAAGTGAAACATCCCCAGTGAAGCCTCGCTATACAAACTCTTCTCTTAACTCTCACCAGGAATGTTTCCTTATGCAACAGATTATCATCAACAAAAAACCCACAATCAGCCAATGTATAGAGAACAAGATGTTGCAGAGGAGTTATCTCTGAATTGGACACCTGTTTCAAAACTTCTGCCTCCCGAGATTCAGGAATCATTGCAGAAGAGGAGGAAAGATTCTCAGAAGGAAGCAGTCTTTTTTTACAGCGGGTCAATCATTCATATGAAATAATAACAATGGTGACATCATGTACAAGTCCTGTGCAAGCTCAAACCAAAAAGTAAAAAACTTTAAAAATATATTTGGGGGGCTGGATAGATGGCTCAGTGGTTAAGAGCACTGGCTGCACTTGAAAAGGAGCCAGGTTCAATCCTCAATACCCACATTGTGGCTAACAACCACCCATGACTCATGGGACTCAACCTCCTCTTCTGATCCATGGGTGCGCTTACCTACATGCAGGCAATACACTCATACAAAAAATTTAAAAATAATAAACAAATTATTAAAACAATAGATTTTGACATTATTAGATTTCAAACTAAAAATAATAAAAAATAATATTAATAATAATGATAACATTCTAAATTAAGGACAATCCTTATAGCAGTACTTAAAATATATCCTATTCAATTTAATTTGTCAATTTACCTAAATATTATTGTGCTGCAACCATGTAATTGAAAGGAGCATGTACATGATGGTGAAGTAGGAAGTCCCACATATAAGTTCCTCTTTTAGATATACCAACTAAAATAATAATATTCATTTCACATCATAATGTTTCTATTTATTAAAAAAGGTCACAAGTTCAGAGGCTCATGCTCAACATCGAGCACTCCGTTTAGAATCAGGAGGATAAACTGTGCCATTTTCTGCCAGATGACCACAAAAACTTTTTCAGCTCAAAATTTCATCCTGGGGATGACTACTCTTACTTTTCTGAAGTGTGGAGGACTCTCCACATGGAGATTTGGTTGCTTGTTTCAGAGTGTTGATAGGACCTGGTATCTTCCGATAGGGCACTGCAAACAAAAGAGAGTTCCAGAAGCCATGCTCCAGTAGACACATGATAGAACAGAAAAGTCAATTCATGTTGGCAGCATCTCCCAGAGAGAGAGAGAAAAAAATACAATGGAGCATTAGTAAATTCGTTGGATTTTAAAGGATATGCAGAAAGGGGTGGTTTCTTTCTCCTCTGCCTCAGAGCACTGGGAGGATCCACTATAAATATAGCTCCTAGTGAACCTAACACGTTTGTGAATGACAATATGGTATCATGATATCAAATGTTTGTACATCCCTCCTGGATGTTTGGAGAGAGGGATTCAGTTACCAACTCAGTAGGGCAACAAGAGGTGGTCACTAATAAACTCACAATAATGGCTATAAAATCCAGACAGAATATTCATAGAAAAAGAAGGTTTTAAACAAATCAGTGGGACAAACATAAATATATGTAATAAACTTACAAAGTATCCATCTTATAGTATATCATAATAAATATCCACTCAAGAGATAAGCAAAGATCCTAAATTACTTAATTCTCTTCCCTAAGCAAATTAAAAACAAACAAACAAACACTAGTCCTAGGGTCAAGAAGGAAGACAGAAGAAACCAAAGGTAGAGTCAGAAATAAATGAAATAAACAAACAATTGGAATAATCTACAAAACCAACCATGACCTAAGTTGACAAATTCTCTAGACTAAGAGAAAAGAGAAAATATTCTAAAAATATAGAAAAAGATTCTATATTACAACCCAAAGTTTAAAAATAGCCTCAAAAATAAAATATCTGGGAACAAACATAATCAAAGACACCAAAGATCTCTACAACAAAAATTTTATTTTATTTTATTTTTTTCTTTAAACATTTTTAATTAAATTGTTGTGTATTTCATACAGTACATTTCAATCACTCTTAGTCACCTTTATATCCCTTGGCATTCTCCCACAGTGACCCCCCCCCGGAAATTCACACACTCTGCCATTTGTGTTAAGCCCTTTTGTGTCTGGTTAGTGTCCCCAGACATTCCTCAGTGCAAGTTCATCCACTGAGGTTGAATCAGCCCATGTAGAGTCCCTCTCTTTAAGGAGATCAGCTCTTCTTCATGCAACAGTAAACAGCTGCCAATATTTCTTCAGTTAAAATTGGGGTCTGCTGCCCATTCCCCAGTTCTCTGCTGGGTTTTTGTCTGATTGAGTTTGCGTGGGTCTTGTGCATGCTGACACCATTGCCATAGGTTCATATGAGCAGGGTCCCAGGAACTTGTAGAATTCTATTTCCATACACTCATGTACCTCCTCCCTGGCTGTTACAATCTTTCCACCCCTCTTCAGCAATGGTCCCTGAACCCTGGGTGAGTGAAGCTTAATATAGGAGTCCTGTCCAAAGACCCACAGTCTGCAGACTCCCAATCTCCAGTCTTTGGCCATTCATGACCTCTTGTGTTCCTGGCCCTCTGTTGCATGAGGAAGCTTCATTGATGAGAGCTGAGAGATTCATTAGTGTTCACTTTATCTTTTGTTCTATGTTTTGTGAGCCCTAGCAGTAGAAGTTTCATTATGCATGTGCCACTTAGGCTTGGGCGATTCTCAGACACTGTGTGTGACCAGTTGTGGAACTCCAACTGGTACAAAAGAAGCTCCTTTAATGAGTGGTGACTGGGATACTTGAGTGTAAATATAAGGATGCATATTTTGCACATAGTAAGAAGTTACATTTGTCTAGGGATATGACAGCCTTAGGGATTTCTCTAAGACCTATGACCTCTCCATCCATGTGTATTTGGCTATGTTTATAGTACCACATGTGAGTTTCTTCCCATCGAGTGGGCTTTAACTCCAATTAGATAGCTGTTGATTGCTCCCAAGATAGAAGTGCCACTACTGCACCAATGTTGCATGTTGTGCTGGTCATTGATGTGGTTATTTGGTCTTGAAGCTGGTGTTCAGTTGATGTTCTCTCTTAGCAGCCTGCATAGTGCTCTCAGGGGAAGTGGCTTCCTGTACAACAAAAATTTTAAACCCCTGAAGAAGGAGATTGAAGATGACATCAAAAGATGGAAAAACCTCCCATGCTCATGGATTGGAAAAATTAATATAGTAAAAATGTCCATTCTACCCAAATTAATATATGGATTCAATGCAATCCCAACTAAAATCCCCATGACTTTCTTCACAGACTTGGAAAAATATCCTTAAATCCATATGGAATAACAGGCCCTGAATAGCTAAAGAAACCCTGAGTGGAAAATGCAATACAGAGGGATCACATTACCAGACTTCAAGCTATATTACAGGGCTATCATCATAAAAACAGCCTGATACTGGCAGAAAATCAGACCTGTATACCTATATAACAAAATTGAAGATCCAAAGTTGAGCTCATACAATTTCAGAAACCTCATATTCAATAAAGGGGCCAAAAAAGGTCATTGGAGGAATGATAGCATCTTCAGCAAATGGTGCTGTTAAAACCGGATCACCATTTGTAGAAGAACAAAATTAAATCCCTACCTCTCACCCTGTACATAAATCAACTCCAAGTGGGTCAAAGACCTCAACATGAAACCCAAATCTATGAAGGTTATATATAGAAGAAAATGTTGGTAGCAATCTACATGACAGGGGAGTAGGAAAAATCTTTCTAAGTCAAACAGCAGCTGCCACACAGGACATAAGGTCAACAGCTGACAAGTGGGACCTCATCAAACTCTAAAGCTGTACAGCAAAAGAAACAATCAAGGAAGTGAAGAGTGGGAGGAATCCTTCACCAGTGATATATCTGATAGAGCATTAAAATCCAGAATATATAAAATACTCAAAATCAAAGAAACAATACAATGACTCACTCAAAAGATGGAGTAAAGAGTTGAACAGAAACTTCACCAGTGAGAAAGTAGAGATGGCTGAGAAACATTGTTAATAATTAAGGAAATGAAAATTAAATCCACTCTAAGATATTATCTCCCTCTGATAATACTGGCTAAGATCAAGAAAACAAAAGACAACAAATGCTGGAGAGGTGTGGAGAAAGGGGAACACTCATCCACTGCTGGTGGGAATGTAAACTTGCTACCACTGTGGAAAGCAGTGTGGAGAAACCTTAAAAGACTCAAAATGAGCCTACCACCTGAGCCAACCATACCACTCCTGGTTATATACCCACAAGACTCATCCTACTGCAAAAATATATGCACGTCTGTGTTTATTGCAGCTCTCTTCACAATAGCAAAGAGCTAGAACCACCTCAAATGCCCCTCAATAGATGAGTGGATAACAAAAATGTGGTACATCTACACAACAGAGTTCTATGCAGTGGTAAAGAAGGATGACATCAGGAACTTTGCAGGTAAATGGATGGAACTCAAAGCCACTATGCTAAGTGAAGTAACACAGTCCCCAGAAACCAAACAGGGAATGATTTCCCTCATTTGTGGATGCTAGCACCAAATCCCTCATTTGAAAGGCAAGCTGAGCAACCATTATTATATTTCTTTCTATCTGAAAACAGCTGTGATGTCATAATGTGAATCTCTTAATGGACCCTAGATTTAACTTACCACTTACTTTCAGACATAATAATTAACATATATGGGTGGAAGGTATATATTCATGTTTCAGAGTAGTATAAAATTAAAAGAAAAACTGGATTCCTAAACATATTTTGGAGTTAACATACAGTTTTTTCCTGGAGGACACAATTCTGGTATGTATATGATGTTTATATAGGCATTTTTTGCATCAGTACAAAAGGGAGGGAACAACATAAGGACTGGGTCAAAGAATGGGTTGATACAGTTAAATTCTGCCCAAAACAATAAACCTCTGCAGAGAAAAAACTTTAAAGAGACTGAGAGAAAGATGCAGCACATGTATGGCAGAATGCATGAACTGGGGTGGGGTGGGGGAAAGGGAAAGGGGAATGTGTCTAAACTGAACTGAAATATGATTATGAAATACACAAAACATCAACAAATTTTTTTTGGTCTTTTTGAGACAGGTTCTCCCTGTAGTCCCAGCTGTCCTGGAACTCACTCTGTAGACCAGGCTGGCCTTGAACTCACAAAGATCCTCCTGCCTCTGCCTCCCAAGTGCTAGGATTAAAGGCGTGTGCCACCACGCCCAGCAACATCAACAAATTTTTTATATTAAAAATAGGTTAAAGATTCAATTCTGAGTAATTGACAGTCCACGAGTTACCCTGGAAGAATGTCTGAGAAAATAACTACTAAGGTAATCATGAAGAAAAACAAAATCTGACCAGAATTTTTATCAAATGAGACATTGAATAAAAAATAAAAACCCCATTAATGAAGAATAAATTCAGGAGTGGTTGGCTTCACCAAATAATAATATTAAGTATGTGAAAAAATAATAAACCGATTCTCAAATTCTTTTGAAAATGAAAACAAGTAAAAGTGCAGAGCCCAGGGACACTCTAGTAACAGACCAGACAAAAACATAAGAATGAAAACTAAAGGCCAACATTCCTGTTGGACAGAGATGCAAAATTCCTTTACCAGAATATTAGGAAATCAAATTCAGTGGCAGATGAAAAGTCTCACACACCATAACCACAGTTATCCCTGTGCTACAAGGTGGTAACATCCAGCACACAGTGAAGCAGTCTACATGAGGAGGTAAACTGAAAGGCTAAAAAATCCTCAAAAGATTCTGTATCTCTTGATAATCCCAAGAGATACAGAAAAGTCATTTGGTAAATTTGAATACTTTCATGTTAAAAACATGCACCAAGATAGAAAAGGAAATTACCTGAATATAACAAATGGGGTATCTAATATTCCCATAGCTAATGTCAGATTCACTAACAAAACCTGAAATATATTTTCTCTAAGATCAAGAACACATCAGGGAAGTCTACTTGTCATTTCTATTTGACACAATCCAAGAAATGCTAGGCAGACAAATTAGGCAAGAAAAGAAACTGCAAATTCCAAGAAGAAAATCCAGAGACACATGCTATTCTCAGCCATAACCACACTCTGTCCTTTGAGCGGTGGTGAATACAGAGACTTATAGAGCTCTGGGTGCTAAGAACAAGTGGTTGATGAATGCTCAATCCTACAACATTTACAGTATCCAAGCTAAGGCTCAGGGAACATTACAGAAGAGGGGGCAGAAGGAATTTAAGAGCTGAAAAATTAGAAGGGCTGTATAATATCTTCTGGGTAAGACATACCACTCTAATGATGAACACACAGCAGCTAGTAATGTCTGCATAGTAAAATCTGCATAGTCCTGTCGGTAGTCAGGCGTGGGTGAAGGAGGTGCTTATGAGGCCACACTGCTCTCTGCTGATCCGTATGTTTGATACACTGAAGGAAAGGAATAGCCATTCCCTTCAGTTGTATACCACCCCACCTCCATGCCCCCATCAGATATCAATAAGCAGTACCAATCCAATGGCCACAACAGAAGGCCCTGCTTACACTATATCCACAATAGAATAAGATGAGTCATGGATCTGAAAAAGGACCTTGTAGTGATGCAGGAAGGTATTTACAGATGGGAGGGAGATAAGAAAGCATGTTTGGGACAGAATAATACATGGTACACAAGTATTGAATTTTCAAGGAGCTGAAATGATGGCTCATCAGTTAAGAGCCCTGACTGTACTTGCTTAAGACCTGGTTATGATTCCTCCCACCCACAGTGCTACTAACAATTGTCCATAACAATAGTTCCACAGGATTCAATGTCCTCTTCTGTCTTCTTCCTACACGGCATGACACGGGAATACTTACATACACGCAGGCAATACACTCATATACATAAAATAACTTTTAAATTAGTAATTTGTCAAAACTAATCAATAAAATATTTTAAAGGAACACAAAATTAGCACAGGAAAGGTTATTTTTCTTTTTTTATGTGTATGAATGTACTGTCTGCATGTAGGTTTGTGCACCCGTGTAGTGCAATGCCACGGAGGTCAGAAGAGGGTGTCAGATTCCCCTGGGAGTGGAATGAAAGACAGTTCTTAGCCACCATGTGGGTGCTGAGGATAGAACCCAGGTCCTCTGCAAGAGCAGTCGGCACTCTTAACTGTTAGGCCATCTCTCCAGCCCCAGGAAAGGTTATTTTTCTAAACACAACATACAGTCCAATAGAGAGTGATGATGGGGCTGGAAATATGACTCAGCAGTTAAGAGCACTGGCTGCTCTTGCAGAAGACCTGGGTTAGATTTCCAGCACTGCCGTGGCAACTAACAACTACCTACAATCTCCAGTTTCATGGGATCAGACACCCTTTTCTGACCTTCGTGGGCTTTGCACGGCATAGGTGCAGCTATCTATATGCAGGTAATACACTCATATACATAAAATAAAAGTAATACAAATATTAAAAAAGAAAGTAATGAGAAGAGATATAAACCCAAACAGGTGGAACAGCAGGCTAGGAAAATAGATATTGCCAGGTTCCTCTGGTCCTCTGACTGACAAGGGCCCACAATTCCTACAGGCCAGCAAATGGCACATTTAGACTTGTAACCACTCTGTTGAAGAGTTATAAACCCCTGTTCTCTTAATGTGATTTCTATCCCTGGTTCTCTGGGGTTGCTGTTTTAGTCAACATTCCAGTCACTCGTCTGTCCCATCCCCACAAGATAAATTATTATGACAATCATACTAGAACAGTGTTATATGCTTTTAGATAAGCTTATTTGAATTTCCCTTGTCACTTTGCTTATTGATGGGATCATTAAATGTATACAGTTGCATCTAAGTCTCTCCAGTTGAGGAAATTAGATTTTAGTATGTGTGTATAGACTACACCTATTTATAATGAGAGCAGCATTGCTGGAAGTCTGTCTGGATATGCCACATAGTACACTACTCTCAAAATCATAATACCCTGCACTTTGTTATTTATTATATTATTTAGATTTTGATATGTTTCTAATGACATTGATGAAAAAAATCATCATTAATAGATTGCTTTTTTAAATTCCAAATAGTAAAGAGAGAGATATAGTTAGTCTTAGGAATAATAAAAAATAAATAAATTTTAAAAATAAAATAAAAAATGGAACAAAGAGGAAATTCTCTCATCTAAAAGAATTAACCATTTAACAGATTAAGAATGGGTTTGGCAAAAACCCTTCTTCTCATTCACCAGAAACTTCCAGAACTTTCTAGTATATGTCATTTTATATGGGAATACAATAGGAATTGTAACACACATTTACACTCTGAAACTGTAAAACTAAAGTATTTAGCTTTATAGTGCTCAGTGGATGGGTCATGTGAATTAATATAAGCAATTCAAAATATCTTTGTTTTCATCATCCAAATAAGTTAACCTGCATTGACAATGATTTATGTGAGCCATAAGGGCAAAGTCAAGCTCAGGGACAGTGACAGTGAACAGAGTTTTCATATAGTTGTTCCCTTTTCTAATAACATTAGAATTGCCTTAGAAAATATAAAAGTTATTGGTTTTTGCCTCAAGGACAAAATGATAAGAAAAAAAAGGAAAAGAAAAAAAAAAAAAAGATAACCTGTGAAAGTATTCTGTTTCTGTAATCCAAACCAGAGGAAAATCTTGACCGAAAGAAATTGATAGAAAAGTAAGACTCATTGCTGAGACTGACTTTAAAAAGCGATAATAGAGAGAAAAGGGAATACAAACATGAAATGATTTCTCATCTAAGTTGGGATAATGATAAGAGAGTCTGATATGGTCACACTATTTCAAACCTTCATTTTGTGAACTCTGGAAGACAACTCAGAAAGCACTCAAATTACTCAATCAAAAACCTGGGAAAATATCATATTGATACATCAAGTTTCTTTAATAAAAGAGAGCTGTCATTGGAGGTTAAATTTGGAGAATTAAAATTCTGACTGAAAAGACTGCATTTGCTAGTTGGTTCTAAGCAGAGTCATAGTAAGATCATTACATTGTAAAAAATGTCATGTTATGAGCCAGAAGCATGTGTGTTCTTTGAATTAGGTTAAATAGCTGTGGTTAGTTATCAGACTTAATTTTGACAATAAATTATAATATATGCATTTATGTATGTGCTTCAAACAAAAACTGAATGACTTAACTAATAACACAAATATGAAAAAAAATCCAGTCACTAAATTTGTATGCCGTAAATCTCCTGTGTTTATATTTCTCCTGTATAGATTTTCTTAAGGTTGTATTTTCATTTCTCCTAGGAAAATCATGTTGTCCTTAATCCACACACAACTTAGAATGATTTCCTTATTAGCACACCCTTGGTATAGTCACTGTGTACCAGATGCCTGCAGGCAGCTCTTATTGTCTCCTGCCATCTGGGCTGCCAAGTCTCAGAGTCTCTCCTCTCCTCTTTTTGTAAGTGACTATGAACTATCTTTTCAAAGCAATGAACTTAGAATATCACTGGATATGCTACCAGCTGCTCAGTTTCCACATGGGCCTCTTTCCTTATGGAAGGTTTATGCATTTTTAAAGCACTAATTATGACAAGTGTAGATTAAACACGTTTCCAGTGAAATCTGGTTTAAAATCTGGGTTTAAAAGTACTAAAGCTTAAAATAAAATTTAAGAATCCAAACAGGTGAAATACTACTTTGGGAGAAATGCTTCAAAATTTTTCATGTGGTCCATATAAATTCCACAATATTTAGTTAAAAGTCTCTTTGTTATCCAAATACATGGATGGGATGCTGAGACAATCTGCCAAAACTTCTCCCAAACTAAACTGAAATTAACTACCTACACAATGCTTACTCTCTCAATCCATGTTCTGCAAGTCATTGCCTAACTGGCAGGGACAATTAAGTGAATAATTATGGGTTATTATATTTTTACAAAGTAAAGTCAATAGAACAAAACTTTGGTCAGATCGACACTGAACGATCATTAATGAACGTTTCTCATGCTGTCTTGAAGGCATTCTATATTGGACCAGTCCACACACAGAGAACCCTAAATTGCCTGCAGCAGGCAATTGTCCTAACTCTTGTGGTTTGTCAGGAAAATCTAGCAGCTCCACCTCCCCACTGCCCTTTAAAAAGTGAAGGAAGACAACCATCATTTCTCCACCTGGTTTGGATCACTTAAAGGAAAGCATGCTTTGAACGTGTGCATTTTTCTTCTCAGTGCTTCGCGTAGAGCGCTAGCTGCTGTCTTCACAGCACCCAGGCTAGAGGCCGCCTTACTCTACACCTCTGCGTATTTCATACTGTATATCTTTGTTTAGAAGCTACGGCTTCTATTAAATTTAATTACTTACCCCTGTGGCTTTAAATTGAGAGTGGCTATAAAACAAAGACGGCTTCTATTAAATTTAATTACTTTCCCCTGTGGCCTGCATAGGAAGGGTGGCTTCTATTAAAAACTGCATGGTATAGGTGTGGCTGCCAATCAAAGGTGCTTCCAGATAAAGATATATCATCAATGGTAGAAATTAATTAGAGGATGATAGTACAGAAATAGACATGTAATAATTCCAATTCTGAAATTTATTGAATAATCGGACTTCTGAGAGAATTGTCATAATTTTTGTTTTTCTGCTTTTCCAAATAAAAATTTAGGCTACATCTGCATGAACGATATAGGATGTATTAATGTTCTATGAAGTAGGTAAGTATTCTGACACACAAGTGATCAGATGAAGAATATGGGACTGTGATGCTTTAAGCTGTATTTTTTTTTTACCCTTTCTGATAGTAGCTGAATAAAGAAAATGGCTTGCAGATTTAGCTAAGTATACAGTTTGAAAGTAACAACTGAAAAATGATGTTCATAATCTGAATTGCAATGAAACCAATTATCTGTACTGTGGTTATTCACATGGGAATTCTCCTAAAGGTTTAGTATTTCTTAAAAGAAATTAAAAACAGCTGTAAAAATACCATAAAACAAAAATAGCAGCTGCAAAAGAGATTAACATTCCTAAATTTCATTTGAACCTGATATGTTATTTTTCCAACAGAAACATATATTCTGATTTTTAAATCTATATGAAATTTTACCTTAAAAAAAACAGGACTACTGAATACATTTTTAATGCTACCAGTCTCTGATATTCACATGAGTTGTATAATCTCTTCTCCCTTAAGTTTTTTTTTTATTATTATTCCACCTTCCAAAGTAATCTTCTATTTGAAGATTACTTCTATTTATATCATTGTAGGACAGTCTAAAAATCATTTAAGATTTAAAGAGTACTGAGTAAACAATTTGCAGAGCTCTCTCTCTCTCTGTCTTTCGTCTTCCTATTTTTAACTTATCAATTGCTCCCTACACTAAATTAGGATGTTCAAAGTTCTTTTAAACTTTATATATAGTGCCAGCATTCCTATTAAGCAAACAACCATAGGTAAGTCTATAGTGATATTTTGGATAAATGTGTGCATATGTATTAAGACAAAATGTGATTTATAAAACAGATCTGGAGGTGGTGACAGTATGAAACAGTTAGTTTTGCTGTGCTGTTCAAACATATGGCAACAACTTTTCTAGCCTTGCACCAGATGGAGGGAGTTCTCCAATCAATGCAGGCTGTTATAGCGTATGCTGTTTCTCCATTAACAGGAGGTTCTTCCTTCTCAATTTATAAATTAAATAAATTACAGCATTTCTTAAAGCAATCAGAAGTTATTCTGCAACAAAGATACATTAAAAAATAATTCCTTATATTTTAAAATAAGTAAGAAAATTCCTCAAGATCAAGCATGTCCAAAGCCTGTATTTATGTTCTTATAGCTGTTCAGCTGTCTCTTATTTACTTGGGTTTGGGAGTCAAATTCTCTTAGAGGAGGGTCATATACTATTGATGTGTCTCTAAAGTTTTACCAACATTCACAGAGACAAATTATTAAACTAAATAAAAACAGTATTTGCTTATATTCTGCAAAGGTTAAAATAATTTCTCTATTTTATTTCATAGTAAAATACTTCTAAGTTTTCTACATGGTTTCCTTTCTTTCTCAAATAAATATATATTTATATTTAAATAAATTATAAAATATTGCATTTCAAATATAATATATCTTTAAATTTCAAATTTAAAGCATCTTATGTATTTTTGTAAGATAAATGCAATGTAGGTGCAGTCATAACACACAAAAAACATATTTCCTTTAATTTAAATGTGTAGGTAAAACTAATCTCCATACACACATATGTATAATTTTTAAAACATGTGAGGAGTTGAGAAATAAGAATATAGCTTTCTGGAAAAGTTTACAGTGATTGTTCTTTTGTTATAAGTATTATTTGTAACATAGGTTTAAATTTTAACATAAGGATGGATGAATACCAGAAATCAAATGAAAGCAACTACTCTCTGGAGAAATATGCAATCCTTTTGTAGATCCAGCTCTACCTTAGACCAGTGCTTAACATATTCACAGCTATAATAACTTGTGAAATGCATGGATGTTGAAACAAAATATCAACCAGATCTATTCTTTTTAGCGTGTTTATTTATGACTGCTTTCTTTTGAAGGAAACCAGAAGTATGATAATGGTTGCACACAGACTAAATAGGCTGTGTTTTCATGAGCAGTAATCCCATACAAGTACTAGAGAGAAAAGCTGTATTTTTCCAATATAAGACTACAAGAGCAAATGACAGCCTTACCTGATGGCTGATATCTTTTATAGTACAACTGTGACATATTTTATGCATCACAAAGAATGATCAAAAGATGTCTCAGGGGGCCCTCTGTCAGGGAATGTGGCCCCACAGCCTCTGTCTGCCTTTAAATCAGGCAATAATGCACCTTTAAAATAAGTCAGGCATGCTATCCAGAGGGATAGTTATTTGGGATATATTTGGGCATGATTTTGATTTCTCTTTATTTATATAATTTCTGAAATTATATGCATATTTCATTCAGTTGTGAAATGAAAAGTGAGTAAAATAAACATGAGATTGTATATTTGTGAAAGTATGCGGTTAACATATATTTCTGCTTGCTTTTACTGTTTTGTGATATAGTGTAGTTAAAAGAAAAATGCAATTCAAACACTATCCAAACCATTCCCATTTGTTTCCCATTAAGACATATTAATAACATAACTTCAGCATACTTTTTTCTTACATAGAAAATTATATATTGTAGTTATTTTTAAAAAATAAATCTTACAAGACTATTTGGATTTCTTTACAAAAATAAATTGAAAAATTATGGCAATTACCTAATTAATTTTAACACACAGCCACCAATCCTATAATATCTGGAAGCTTTCCAAAAGAGCTATTCTCTAAATACCTTCAAAGCTTTTGATGACAATGTCTTCTTACACAGATTTATCTGAGTAATTAAATTATCTCCTTTTTGGAGTTTGTCTCTACACATAACCAAAGACCAAATAATGACATATTTTACTTAACTTAAAATTACCCCACTAGCTTTCATATAGTGCTTTGCAAGGAGGACAAATAAGCAATTTTTTTATTACTTCTTTATTTTTTCTTTTTTTAACAATAAGTAATAATTTATGAGTACAAGCATCCTTCATGTAAAACCACTTTGCAAGCAGTTGTGCCTAAACCCACATAGCCCATGGGTCCCACCGTCCAGCTGGGGGGCTTGTATGTTCAATCAAGTTGATCAAATTTTTTTTGTTTTGTTTTGTTTTGTTTTTTGTCTTTTCGAGACAGGGTCTCCCTGTAGCCCCAGCTGTCCTGGAACTCACTCTGTAGACCAGGCTGGCCTTGAACTCACAAAGATCCTCTTGCCTCTGCCTAAGTTGATCAAATTTTTTATACTTGCCAAAAGTTCTTGCTAATGAAACAAGGGCACTAACTGCCTTGGCCCACATAATTTTGTTACAGTGATTGAAATACATTATTAAAAATGCCAGGATGTTGCAATTAGGGGAGAGGATCTAAATGTTTTCAAAATATGTTGTATGAAATCCTCAAAAGTTCAGTGCAAATTACTTTAAAAAAATCAACCAGAACAATTTACTCCAACAATTGAAAAACAGAAAAAAATTACATGGGCATGTCAATATATGCAATAAAGTACACTTAAGAGGAAATGCCAAGGTTGAGATCACAACTCTTCCTCAGTTGTTGTTACTCTTTTTGAGGCAGGATCTCTCAGTCAAAGACAAAGCTGGTCAAATTGGGTATGGCTAGTCTGGCTAAACCATCTTGATTCAGGAATCAGAAGATCCCCATTCAGAGGCTGAAAGCAAAGATAAGCTGCCATGCCCACCTACCATTTATATAGGTTCTGGGTATCTGAGCCCTCATCTTCTTCCTTTTGTGTCAAAGTGGTTTAATGACTGAGCCCATTTAATCTTCCCCCCATTTTTTTCTTTTTCTTTTTTATTTAAGATTTTTATTAGTTATAGGATCAACATATGTATTGAAAGTTCCTGCCTTTTGATTTAAAAAAATGCATTAGTATTTTCAATCAATAGGTACTTTGAGGTAGATAAATTAATAAAATTACATTGAGTGACAAATAATACAGATTTTTATTGACAAGCAAATTGCAGAAGGATGCATACAATAAGCCATTTTAAATTGTTCAAAATAGGCAAATTAAATTCTTGTATTGGGTTAGAATGCATACCTAGGTAATAGAGTCTAAATGGACATACAAGAAAAATAAACATTAAATTCAAATTATTGTCTCACCAGTCAGTGCCTGTAGGATGGAAAGGAGAAGCTGTGCCAAGATTGCAAATACTCTAAGGTGAAAGCAAAGCCAGCAATTTAATTATTTTAAAAAGACAATTTTTATTTTAAAATAAGTTTTCTTTGAAATCCTCAGTAGAATCCACGCGTCTCCCTGTCCATGCATACAGAAATAGCCACACAGTAATTCTTATGAATATTTATAGCTTATTGTAGGAGAATGTGTTTTATTTTGGGTTTTGTGTGTTTTTGTTTTGTTTGGTCTGGTTTTCTTTGTCTTTTTCAGACAGTATCCTTACAGCCATAGATGGCCTGGAACCCACTATGCACACCACGCCTGACAAGAATCTGTTGATTTTAAAATTGTATTCATTAATTTAAATATTTTATGAATTCTACTTGTAAAATGAAAGGGAGGAATGCACTCAAAATATAACATTTACTTGTAGGGACACAGAGATGTCTCAGTAAATTGGAAGAACTTGCTGCATAATGATCAGAGTTCAATCTCTGGAACACATGGAAAAAGTCAGATGTAGTGGTATGTGTTTGTAATTCCAGGAATCCTAAAATGACATGGGGGGAAGCGACAAAAAAATGGCTAGAAGATTGCTAGGCCAACTAGCCTGGAGCAAGAAACATCAGGAACAGAAAGAAGACATGCCCTCAGAAAGTTACAGCAAATCAGTTTCCAAACATTGACCTCAGTCTCCCTCCTCACACACTAAAAGAAAATGTAGTTGTGTAAAAATGTCCATATATATATATATATATATATATATATATATATATATGGGAGCCGGGCATGGTGGCGCATGCCTTTAATCCTAACACTTGGGAGGCAGAGGCAGGTGGATCTTTGTGAGTTCAAGATTGGCCTGGTCTACAGAGCGAGTTCCAGGACAGCTGGGGCTACAGGGATACCCTGTCTTGAAANTTATTAAAAATGCCAGGATGTGCAATTAGGGGAGAGAGTCTAATGTTTTCAAAATATGTTGTATGAAATCCTCAAAAGTTCAGTGCAAATTACTTTAAAAAAATCAAACAAAAAAAAAAACAAAAAAAAACAGAAAAAAATTACATGGGCATGTCAATATATGCAATAAAGTACACTTAAGAGGAAATGCCAAGGTTGAGATCACAACTCTTCCTCAGTTGTTGTTACTCTTTTTGAGGCAGATCTCTCAGTCGAAGACAGTGGTCAAATTGGGTATGGCTAGTCTGGCTAAACCATCTTGATTCAGGAATCAGAAGATCCCCATTCAGAGGCTGAAAGCAAAGATAAGCTGCCATGCCCACCTACCATTTATATAGGTTCTGGGGACGAGCCGCAGCCCTTGCCTGACTAGCATGACCCTCCATTTTTTCTCTGCCTTTTGTCGTTTTGAAAAGATTATATCGAGTAGAGGATATCCTAAAATTAAAGTATGCAAACATACTTTATTTATAAAAAAAAAGCAATAACTTTGATGTGACACAAATAATACAGATTTTTATTGACAAGCAATTGCAGAAGGATGCATCAATAAGCCATTTTAAATTGTTCAAAATAGGCAATAAATTCTTGTATTGGGTTAGAATGCATACCTAGGTAATAGAGTCTAAATGGACATACAAGAAAAATAAACATTAAATTCAAATTATTGTCTCACCAGTCAGTGCCTGTAGGATGGAAAGGAAAGCTGTGCCAAGATTGCAAATACTCTAAGGTGAAGCAAAGCCAGCAATTTAATTATTTTAAAAAGACAATTTTTATTTTAAAATAAGTTTCTTTGAAATCCTCAGTAGAATCCACGCGTCTCCCTGTCCATGCATACAGAAATAGCCACACAGTAATTCTTATGAATATTTATAGCTTATTGTAGGAGAATGTGTTTTTATTTTGGGTTTTGTGTGTTTTGTTTTGTTTGGTCTGGTTTTCTTTGTCTTTTTCAGACAGTATCCTTACAGCCATAGATGGCCTGGAACCCACTATGCACACCACGCTGACAACAGAAATCTGTTGTTGATTAAAATTTAAAATTATTCATTAATTTTAATATATTTATGATTCTACTTGTTAAAATGAAGAAAGGGAGGAATGCACTCAAAATATAACATTTACTTGTAGGGACACAGAGATGTCTCAGTAAATTGGAAGAACTTGCTGCATAATGATCAGAGTTCAATCTCTGGAACACATGGAAAAAGTCAGATGTAGTGGTATGTGTTTGTAATTCCAGGAATCCTAAAATGACATGGGGGGAAGCGACAAAAAAATGGCTAGAAGATTGCTAGGCCAACTAGCCTGGAGCAAGAAACATCAGGAACAGAAAGAAGACATGCCCTCAGAAAGTTACAGCAAATCAGTTTCCAAACATTGACCTCAGTCTCCCTCCTCCCACACTAAAAGAAAATGTAGTTGTGTAAAAATGTCCATATATATATTATATATATATATATATATATATATATATATAATGTCCATATATAAACATACCCTGTCAATTGGACATCATTACATTTTTTAATTATAATTTATTTTATTTTATCAGCATGTATTTATTACACATGAAGTTACATGAGAAATGCTAACCTTCTGTGATCAGAATACACTGTAAACCTGGAATGAATAAATTACAACATTCTTAAATATGTTTATAGGACAACACAATGCCAGACTTGAGATGACGAGTTCATTTAACAATTTCTTGGTCTTAAATAATAGAATATTAAATATATATCTTAGTTCCCAAACTACTACACAACCAATTCCAAGTACATTTTCATTGTCATCTCTCTGTAGCTTTTAATAAAATACTTCATTATTAGCCGGGCATGGTGGTGCATGCCTTTAATCCTAGCACTTGGGAGGCAGAGGCAGGTGGATCTTTGTGAGTTCAAGGCCAGCCTGGTCTACAGAGTGAGTTCCAGAACAGCCGGGGCTACAGGGAGACCCTGTCTCGAAAAGACCAAAAAAAAAAAAAACTTCATTATTTTTATTTTAGGTGTACACTTGTGTCCGGCTGCAGTGCCCACGAAGGTAAGAAGAAGGTGCTTTATTCCCCTAGAACTGGAATAATAGATGGTTGTTAGTTATCATATGGGTACTGGGAATCAAACCTGAGTCCTGTGCAAGAGTAGCCAGTGCTCTTAGCCATCTCTCCAGCCCCCAGTCATGGCTCATATTTTCTTTAGAGCCTTTAAAACATTTTTAATATAATAAAACATTTTATATACAATTTAAGAAATAACTCTCTTGACTTTTCAAAGTCATGAAATGTACATTCATTCATTAGTGTGCCCTTATATGCTGAGGATTAACATATTTTAAAAATCTATTTGCAATTTGAGGTTTTATTTTGAACAAATTAGTGATATAGTATTTTAGAAATTTATTCCCTTATGTTAATTGAGTTTTGTGACTTTTTGTACAATATAGTATCTCTCATCATTGTCTTCACCTTATTTAATGTACTCTATTACATTATGTCCATATATATTAGTAATATACATTACTAATGTGTCTCCATGTGTCCTTCAGTGTAGGTCCATCCACCACAGCCATTAGTCTACCAAGACTCCCATCCTTGATAGAAACTGCTTCTCTCCCACCCAACAGCTATTGGTTGCCATAATATCCTTAGGTTGGGTTGGAGTTTCTTATACACTTCCCCACCTCTGATCAATTTTCAGTTTGCTTGGAAATTTTACATGCTGTTGCCATTGCTGTAAGTTCATTAGATTGTCTGAAAAGTCATCTAGATAACTGTTTCCTTGTCATCTAACACCTCTGGCTCTAACAAGTGTTCTTCCACCTCTTTCACAATAATCTCTGAGCCTTGGAGGCAGATGTTTGATATAACTGTTCTTTTCAGAGATAAGCACTCTGTAGCCTCTTTTACTATAAGCATTGTCCTTTTTATGACTTTCAGGTAACTTGTTTCACCTGGTGAGATTTGAGAGATACACTAATCTATTGGTCAGTTCAGTCAAATAACTGTTTAATAGAAAATTAGTATTAGGTTCTCACCCACATACTGTGACCTGTCTAGCCTCAGGTTCCTAAAATTACCTCAGTGTCAGGTATGAGTTCCATCTTGTGAATTGGACTTTAAATGTAATCAGAACGTAGTTGGTTATTCCTATAATATTTGTGCCAAAGTTCCAGAAGTGAGCATAGCTGGCCAGGCCAGTTGTTGTAGTTTACAAGATTCAGAGCTATGTAAAGTTGATGATTAATTTTCTCTTCTGGTTGCATGCATAGCACTTTTCAGTACATTGAAAGTCAGCCAGTAGAAATGAGGTTTTGATGTCAGTCCAGGTTGATTTCGCCTTGGAAATCTACAACTCATGTGTGTAGTGTCTTTAGGAATAGGGTCTTATCATCTAATTCTGGCAAGTAATGAAGAGCACAGACAATGATCAATATTGTTTGAGGGTCATGGAACCTCTGGTCAGAAACATCTAAAGATAGAGTCCATTCTTGACATTGAAGGGCTTTTTTGTTTTGTTCGTTTGTTTTGTTTGCTTTTTTCCATTTATTATTATTAAACTTTTTCCATAGGTCATACATCATTTCTCGATTGAATCTAGAGTCGCTTCCCTTTCCATGCCCCCTCATCCCACCTGAGTCCCTGCACTCTGCCATACATGTCTTGCATCTTTTTCTGGGTCTTTCCAGAGTTTTTTTTTTTTTTCAGTTTTTTCGTTGTTGTTCTCTCAAAATTGTATTGCTACATTATATATGCATATATATATATATATATATAGTTATATATACATAAATATATATATACATACATACATACATACATACACATACCACTTGAATTGGAGGATTATTTTTTCTTCCTTAAATGATGTCATGTTTTCCTTAAGGAAGTGCTCGTAGGTTCCTCCTTGGCAACCCCAAACAACCAGCAAACCTGTGCTTTTGCTCCACATTGGGGTCTTTCCCTCCCATGGTCCCCCAAAATGAAGTACAGTAAGCAGACTTCCTGTCTTGATCCCCCTGCACTGGCCTCCATGATACAGCCCGGGGAGTCCAACAGTGGCAGTCTATATTCTGACGAGGCTGAAATCCCCTTAGCTATTTAGTCCACAAGCTGGGTATTTCAGTAGTTCCCATCTGGCATTGAAGGATTGGAAGATTCTCGGAGAGATCTGAGTCCGCAGTCCATATTAGGAGGTTAAAAAGCTGTGTCTCATGACTTTGAGGAATGCCAAAAGTGGTGGCAGCCACAGAGTAGATGCACTTGCCAGTAAGTCTTTTTACTAAGATCTCAAATTCTAGATGCAAATCAAGAAATAAGCTATGGAAATAACATACAATTTGTTTCCAAAGGTTATAATCTTAATATAGTTGCCATGTAGTAGGCTGGTGCAACTTAGCCTTTCTAGGTGCTTAATGACCATACTTAACGCCCATACCAATTTGGCCCAGGGACCTAAGGGGTAACTTTGTTCTTTGCCCTCAGAGGTCAACCAAGTCTTAGGGGATTATGCATGGGGGCATCTCTTGAAATGTCCTGCAAAGGTGGGTCACCAGCCTTCCTGTTCAGGGAGGTCGTGGAGAGCCACTGATGGGGCTTCAGCCAGTGTCCGGTCTACAGAGAGGAAAGTCTGCTCACGCTTCAGAAAAGGAAGCCTGGTCTAGCAAGACCTGCTTTTGTCCTTGAGTGGATGGAACTGGTGAATAAAAAGCTGAAAGGAGCCAGGGGCTCCCACCCTCCCCCCCCCCAAAAAAAAAAGAAACCAAGAGATCCCTGAAGACCAGATCCTCAACTGACCTTGAGGAAACAAAAACCTTGTTTGTTTTTGTTGGCTTATGAAGTCAAGAAAGGGCACTGTCTTCCCTTAAAAGCAACTCATTCTATCAATGTTTGTAATGTGTATGTATATACTTCATGAACATTCTATATGGGTATGTATCCAAATGCTTTTTTCCAAAGGTCTTTGTTTTACTTATCTCTCCTAATATGCTTTTCTCTGCTCCACCCTCCCATTCTCTGCCCCAATTAGCTCTCCTCAGTCTAGCGTTTCCATTACCTCTTTATATTTCTGCATCCCACCACATCTCCTAGGAAGAGCTCCTGGCCCTAGCCATTTATTACCTTCTTGAACTCTGAATTTTCAAATCAAAGCATGCATATCTAAGATGTCAAGCCATCCAGGTAAAAGAAAGAACATGTGATATTTGTCTTTCCGAGTCTGGTTTACCTCACTTAGAATGATTGTTTCCAGTTCCATTGATTTACAAGAAAATTTCGGGCTGGAGAGATGGCCTAGCGGTTAAGAGCGCCGACCACTCTTGCAGAGGACCCGGGTTCGATCCTCAGCACCCGCATGGCGGCCGAGAACCGTCTGAAACTCCAATTCCAGGAGAACTCCAGTTCCAGGGCAATCCGACACCCTCTTCTGACCTCCGCGGCATTGCACGACACGGGTGCACAGACTTGTATGCAGACAGTACATTCATACACATATGGAAATAAATAAAATTTAAAAAAATTTTTAAAATTTCATAATATCATTTTAAGAGCTTATAATATTACATTGTCTTTATGTAAAAAGTCTAAGTATCCATTCATCAGTTTATGGACGTATAAGTATCTGGCTATTATTAAAAGCACAACAATGAGCATGGGTGGGCAGGTTATTTCTGTAGTGGGATGTACAATCTTTTGGTTATAAGCCAAATTGTGGCATAACAGGACCATATGGTAGATCTATTTAGAGTATTTTTTATGAATATCTACACTGATTCAATTAGTGACTGCACCATTTTGTACTCCCGCCAGCAATGGATAAGAGTTCCACTTCTCAGTAACTCTCATAAATTTGGAGAGCACTATATAATATTCTAAGATATAACATCAATCAATGGTCCAACACCAGCTTAAAGACCAAATATCCACATCAATGATCAGCAGAGCTAAGGGCATTGGTGCAGTAGTGGTACTTTTATCTTGGGGGGGAATCAACAGCTACCCAGGTGGATTAAAAACCTACTCAGTGTGAGGAAACTCATGTAAGGTACCTTAAACACAGTCATGGCTGGAGAGGTCATAGATGTTAGAGAAAATCCCAAGACTGTAACATCACTAGACTAATGTAATTTCTTAATATATGCATAATATACATCCTTATTATAGACAAATATTCCAGTCACCACCCATCAAGAAGCTTCTTTTGCACCAGAGACTATTACAGAGTACAATAATGTAGTAATACACAAACAGTCTGTGAGTTGCCCAAGCCTATGTGGTACATCTACAATGTACCACCCCTACACCTAAGGTTTAGGGAACGTAGAACAGTGGTTTAAGAGGATATTAATGAATACCTCAGTTCTCATTAATGAAGCTCCCTCATGCAGCAGAGAGCAAGAAATATGAAAGATAGTAAGCAGCCAAAGTGTAGAGATCAAGAGTCTGCAGAAGACTGGTTGTTAGACTCCTATATTAAGCTTTACCCACCCATGGATCAAAGACAATTGTGGAAGAGGGGGTGGGAAGACTGTAAGAGCCAAGGAGGAGGTGCTGACCATACAGAAATGGAGTCCTACACACTCCTGGTATCCTACAGCAATAGTGTCAACATCCACAAGACCCATGCAAACTAAAGCAGACAAAACCCAGCAAGAACGAGGAAATGGACAGCAGAATCCAATCTTAGTTGAAGAAATATTGACAGCTGGTGAGGGTAAGCTGATCTACTTTAAGTGAGTCACTCTATATAGGCTAACCAGAACCCAGTGTTTTGCTGAAGGACATCTGGGTACACTATATTGACTCGATAGGCCTTTACACAAATAACAGAATGTGTGACATCTGGAAGGTGAAGGTGCTATTGGATGGTGAGGATGGGGGAGAGTGTATAAAGATGATTAAGGGGTTTTGTATGAAATACACAAAAAGTTGGGAATTTTGTGGGAAACAAAAAGTATATACTAAAAGAGTAAGATGAATTTTTAGAGTATGTTGGGAAAGAGCAGTGACAAAATATATTTTTATTTTTTGAGGATTTCACACATTACCACTGTATTTATATCAGTTCCCATTTTCTTCCCTTGCTTTTCTCCTTCCAACTCTTCACTTATCCTCCTTTCCATTTCCTCTCAATTTCATAACCTCTTCTTTATTACTATTGTATATATGTGTATATATGCATTATATATAAACACATATAAATATAATCTGCCTATGCCATTTAATGGTACTTGTATGTGTTTATGTTTAGGGATGATCATTGAGATATCATAAACTATAAGGGAATTAATCCCTGGAGAAAACTGGTTCTCTCTCTTCTAAAGCTACTTATTATCTGTAGTTCTAAATCCCAAACTGGGAGCTCATGGACTTTCCTATTCCTACTGACCTGTCAATGCTGTGTTCAGTGCCCTGGTATTGTTTAGGCAAGCATATTGTGGAGATTACATAGGTGAGCTTCCATGATATGTCTAGAAGGCACTATCTAGCATTAAGTGTCCTGGTCCTCTGAGTTAGTTCTTCTCCCTCTGCTGTGTTATACCCTGAACCTTAGTTGTACAGGAGGGATTGCACTATAGATGTATCATTTGGGGGTATACACCCCAGGATTAGTCACTCTCTTTGATTTGACCAGTTGTGAAACATCGTACTCATCTCCATATATTACCAAAAGAAGCTTCTCATGAGTGGTGAGAACTACAGTTGTCTGTGGATATAAGAATAAGTATTTACAATAGAGTTAGAAATTGCATTGTTTTAGGAAAATGGTAGTAGCAGTTTCTCCTTTAGGGTTTATGACCTATCCAGGTAGGACCATATGTCTACACTTACACTACAAGTCAAGAATTCCCTCCTACTGAGTGGTCCTTAAATCCAATTTGATAGCTGTTGGTATTGCCCAAAATAGAAGTGTACATATTGCCACCTTTAGGGAAAATTTGTAGACTTTGAAATGTTATATTTTTGTTAGAAATTTTACTTAAATGATTAAAATTAATAATACTACAAAAATAAAAAAAAAATTATTGGGCTGAAGAGAAATCAGGGTGTTTAGAAAACACTGGCTGTTCTTCAGAGGACAGTGATTCTGTTCCCAACATCCCCAGGGCAGCTAACAACAAACTAACTCCAGCTCCAGGGCACCTGATGCCCTCTTCTGGCCTCCAGGGGCATTGCATAGATGGATCCACTTGGGGACATGCAGACAAAACACTAATACACATAAAATAAAAATAAATAAAAATTTTAATTAAAATATTTTATTTGATTATTTAGTAACTTGAAAGTTTCAAACTTTTAATTCAAAGTAATAATTGTTCAATCTTGTGATAATGAGTCTGGCCTTTATAGTTTGAAAAAGTATTATATGAGTTATTATAGTGATTGTATTTAATACTATAATTGGTGTTCTCTTGATGGACTTTTTAAACATTGGATATGTTTAAAAAGTATAGTTCATTGCAAAGTATAATATTTTTGCATAGTACACAACATTAAATGTAAATACTTTGACTCTCATACAGAACAAATAACTGTATATTTATATAATTGTTTCTCAAATGTCCAAAAGAATACATCTATGAGAAATAATATTGTTACTCAAGAATTCATTCCTATTATAGAACAAAATTCCTATACTCCAGACAAGTAAGTACCGAAATGAAGAATTCACAATAAACGTCAAGTGAGCCGGGCATGGTGGCGCAAGGCTTTAATCCTAGCACTTGGGAAGCAGAGGCAGGTGGATCTTTGTGAGTTCAAGTCCAGCCTGGTCTACAGAGTGAGTTCCAGGCCATCCAGGGCTACAGGGAGACCCTGTCTCTAAAAGACAATAATAATAATAATAATAATAATAATAATAATAATAATAAATGTCAAGGTTAATAAGAAAAATTTAACACTTAAACATTGGAAGTAGCTATTGAATCAACTGCTTCAAGCATAACCTAGATCTAGGAGTCTAAAGATGGACACATTTAGAAATGTGGCTTTGTTCTTTTGAACATTCTTTGTAGTTAGGCAGAGTAAAAAGAAATGGAGATAGTTACCCAGATAATTCACCAAAATCAAGCAAATAAAGAAGCAAATTGATCTGAAATAACCATATATTTTCGGAGAAAATATTTATATTTCCGTGATTAAAATTAGAATGCACACATTCAATAAGACAGAACAAACCCTTGGGGAACAATGGATGGGTAAAGGAAGTAAAATGATTAAATTCATGGTAGCAGATAAAAACTAGTTTGTAAACTTTCTTCAAATTCCTATTTGGGAGTATTTTTATTTTAATTCTTATAAAACAATATCTAACACATTGGTCCAAGTGGAGAGATGAGACCCCAGCACTCTCCCTTGGCCTGCTTACCTTCCAATTCTTTCTTTTCAAAAATTGTCCATGGATATGCTACTGTATTCATGTTTTTCTTTTTAAAAACTTTGAATGTGAAGAATGGAATTTTGTCTTCCGGATTTCTTTTAGATATCTGAAATGAACTAGAAGGAGAAATGAAAAAAGACACGTTGATGTTGATAAATATTTTTACAAGTGAGGGTTTGGAGAAACAACACTCAGGCCTCATGAAGCACAGTAATTTGAACATCTCTCAAACACTCTGTTAAACAAAAAAGCCAATAACCAGAGATATCTTGTATTACAGTCTTATTAGAGCAACCTGTTTAAAAACACAGTTGGAAGGAGAAATCACAATCTACCGTTTCCCAGGTTCAGGATGGAGAAAGAAGCTATGAGTAGCCCTGTGGGTAGACACGGGGGTGGGGGTGGGGGTGAAAGGGCTACGAATATAGAGGATGTTGTCCCTATCTGTATGCTGTTAAAATTCATACATCTGAGCCTGGCGTGGTGGTGCACACCTTTAACCCTAGCACTTGGGAGGCAGAAGCAGGTGGATCTTTGTGAGTTCAATGCCAGCCTGGTCTACGGAGAGAATTCCAGGACAGCTGGGGCTAAAGGGAGACCCTGTCTCGAAAAGACCAAAAATTAAAAAAAAAAAATCATACAACTGGAATGCCAATAAAAATATCAAACTTTGCTGTTAATTAAAAATTGATTATATACACTACATTATATATACAATGTGTGCAAATGCATATATGTGCATACATATGTAGTATATATACTAATGGTTTCAATAATGGAATAAAATGAAACTAAATATACATTTTAATGTTGCTTATATTTTTGCAATGTGACTCAATTGCCTATTTGAAAAATATAATTCGATTGCTAACAGAAAAGAATCAGTTGAATCTGAACAGTTGATCCCATTATTTTTTTTTTCTTTCAGGGCTGATAGGTTTTGCTTAATAGCTTTTGGTTGTACAGGAGCAGCAATAGGCCTGCACATATAAGCAACAGCAGACATATTTTCTGAAACGTATTTACCTTTCTACCCTTTACAGAGATGGAGAAAGCCCCTGACCTAATAAGGTATTTATGGATCTTTCTTCTAGATGCGATTTTTTTCTTATGAGTGCATCAGCTGCCTCAGAAACAAACAAACATTGTAAAATAAATTGTACTCTTTTTTAAATAAACATCAATGTCAAAAGCCATATATTTTGGTTATTTTCTAACAGAATTTCAATTTACTCTTTTTTACATTCACCTATGTTTTGTGACAAACTACAGTTTGTCAGTGAAATGATAGCAGGATTACAGCTCTATCTTATAAATGGGATATAAATTATTTTTCAATTTACATTTTAAACTCATCATTTGATTGTTTTAATTTTCCCCAGACTGTTCAAATGTGGAACATAGCTGAAAGAACTTAGTAATCCACATCGTCATCCATTTTTGTGTTTTTTTTTTTTTTTTTTTTTTTAAAAAGTTAAGTTAGCCACTATTGGACTGTTTTCCTTGTGTATTCTTATCATTTACATGACTGGAAATATACTGCCATTTTCTCCTTCAACTGCTTAAATGCAGTCGTTTTAAGTGACCGTTGCTATCTTTTAATTATGATGTTGTTTGAAACCTTTTGATTTTCAGCTTTGTTTGTTTATGTGCTTGTTCACAGTGACTTCTGAGGAGCAACCCTTGATCCAATTTGAATTCTCACAAATTAGTGAAATGAATAGAGATGGACAATGGGGAATCGAATTAGAATCTTCAGTTTTCAGGGTCATATCCCAGGAAACAAAGTTGTAAGGTGTATCAATAATTTAGCTTGACAAGCTTATGAAATTATGAAATTAAAAATTACATTTTAATTTCCATTTTGTTTTTTTTCAGCATTCTGAAGTATTCTGAAAAAAAAAATTCAGGAGAGAGATTCTGGTGCATAAGTTTCCTCTCACTAAAAAATTTGTAAATATCAGCACATCTGATTCTCCCGTAGAGCTCCAATTTCTGGATCCCAAATAAGGTATCACTTCACACCATAGTATAAATTTATTTAAAACATCCTGCACTATTAAATCTTTAGCCACCCCAGACAAACTATACCCACACAACTACTAGAGACTGTGAAAAAGAAAATGTTTCCTTGTGGAGTTGATATGATTTTGTCATATACAATATGCTAGTTGAGAGTAAGGCCTCCATGTATTATATTAGTAAGTCAGAGTATGCAGTGAGGTTACTGAAAGAATGATAGGCTTCCAACTCAGCAGTGCTTTATTAGCTAGTCCAATGCCTGAGTTTTATAAAGGCCAAGCATGTCCCTCCCCATGTAGAAGGAGAGCAAAGTAGCAGATCATGTATAAGGTCTTATTACAGAGATGTCAATTTTATTTTGAAACATAAACATGTTTTTATTCATACATTTGTGCTTATAGTGATCAATTGCAACATATCTAGCTTTCTAGAATTTGTTTTTGATCAGTAGAAAAGCAATTATTCATAAAGCTGAAAACAGAGACAAAGTTGTGAAAGAAAGGAAAGAATTATAGGTTTCTTCCAGAGAAGGTAATTTTAATATAGACGAGATTGGTCCAAGTTCTGCCATTTGGATTGATAGATTATCTAGCAGAACTATCATTTCAATAATCTCAATGACAGTGTAGCACTGGATACTTGGTACAGTATTATAAATTAAATTTACTGCAAATGTTATTGCAGAGAATATGGAAAGAGCTCTATTATTTGTGTTTGTGAAAGTTAAGATAGGGAAAAATTTAAGATTCTGTGACAACACAAAGCAGAAATGATCTATAAGATCTGACTATATTACCAGTTGTCAAAAACTTCACTTTAGCCATTAATTCTTCATCAGTATTCTTGAATTATAGAGATATGATTCCACTTGTGAGAGAAAGTATTATATTAATCAATCTGAACGTTACCCTTGTAAGGTTGGTGCTTTGTAGCATTTCTCAATGTTGGATGAGATTAAGTTTTAAAAGAAATGTGTTGGCTTTTATTTATCTTCTGTAATACTTAAAACTTGTAGCAGGTATAATATATTGTTGGGAATTCCTCCTTGAACAACAAGAACTATAATGATAGCAGAGGGAACTGATTATATTAAACTTATTTTCCCATGTATACATATCTTCACTAAACTTTTAAATATTATATTCATATCTGAAAAGTTGTATATTATATAACTAAAAATAATTTTACATATTGTGTTTATCATCTTACTTAAATATCTTTAACTAAAATAAAATTAAAATTAGTGTATATTTCTCAGATATACTGTTTACCTCCATTATTCATTCTATTTCACTGTAACTATGATATCATTAGAAAAATTTCATCTGCTGCTTTGTCAGCTTTGGATTTAGCGTATTATTTGAATCTGTCAATTTCACCTTCATCTTCACCCTTTATTAGGACAAATTCATATACACCATTTACCCATCCTTCTTTCTTCTAGGCAATGAAATCATAAAAGCAATGATCATAATGTTATAGTTAATTGCTGACTGTCAACATGATAGACTCTAGAATCCTCAGGGAGCAGGGCCTCTAGGCATGAGTTAGGAAGACCCAGACCTCTGTTGTGCCACCGTTTCTGGCATAGAACCTTGCACAGGATACCTTGGAGAAAAACAGTCCATTAGTAGAATGCATTTATCCCCCTGTTTCTGAATTTGGAAGCAATGTGACCAGGCAACCTTCTCTTCCTGTCCTCGTGTTACTCTCACTTGCTGCTGTGTTATCCCCACCATGTAGGATTGAATCTCTCTGGAACGGTGAGCCACAATAAATCCTTTCTATCTGAATTTCCTATCATCTGAATATTTTATCCCAGCAATAGAACCATAATTAAGGTACACAGTGTAGTAGATGCTAATACAATATACCTTATCATCTTTTGAGGGTTCTCTTCTTAGACTTCATAACTGTATCCATAGATAATCTTATATTCATATTCAAATTAAAGAATATCAAAATTCAGAAACCAAGAATGGAATTCTAGACAAGACCATGTAACTAATAAAAGCCAGTTAAAATACTAAATTTGGGGGCTGGAGATATAGTACGGAAATTAAGAGCAATGTGTGCGCTTCCAGAAGACCAGGTTTCAATTCCCAGTTCCCACATAGTGGCTAAGACCATCCATAACTGCAGTTTCAGGGGGTCTGACACTCTCTTCTGACCTCTGAAGGCATTACTGGGCAAATGTGAACCTACATACATATAGGCAATACATTCATACACATAAAAATGATATTTTTAAAGAAATATTAAATCTGAGGGGAAAACAGAATAAAGATGAAAACAAGACTACGTATCTTTTTATAATGCTTTTATTGACGTTTTGTGTATTTCAGACATCATTTCTCAGTTCAGTTTACACATATTCCACTTTCCCTTCCCCCCACCCCACCCCAGATCATGCATCCTGCCATAACTGTCCTGCATCTTTCTCTGTATTTTTTTATGTTTAGGAATTCACATTTTCCTCCTTTAATTTTATGTTACTCTGAAATATGAATACATACTTTCCACTCATATACAGTAATTACAGAGTCTGAAAGTTAGTGGTGGATCAATTCTAGAGTCTGATAAGAGATTTACATTATAACAACATAGTTGCTTTCAGATAAACAGAAATATAACAATAATGTTGTTCAGCTTGCCTTTCATCTGGGGATTTGTTGTTAGCATCCACAGATGAGGGAAATCATTCACTGCTTGTTTTTCTGGGACTGTATTATTTCACTTAGCATAATGGCTTCACGTTCCATCCATTTACCTGCAAAGTTCATGATGTCATCTTTATTTACCACTGAGTAGTGCTCCATCCTGTAGATGTACCACATTTTGGTTATCCAGTCATCCGTTGAGGGGCATTTGGGTGGTTCCAGCTCTTCTTCTATTGTGAAGAGAGCTGCAACAAACATGGACGTGCATGTATCTTTGCTGTAGGATGTGTCCATGGGTGTATATACCCAGGAATGGTATGGCTGGGTCAGGTGGTAGGCTCATTTTGTGTCTTTTAAGGGTTCTCCACCTTGGTTTTCATAATGGTTGTACAAGTTTACATTCCCACCAGCAGTGGATGCGTGTTCTCCTTTCCCCACAACCTCTCCAGCATTTGGTGTGTTTTGTGTTCTTGATCTTGGCCAGTCTTACTGGAGTTACATGATACCTTAGAGTGGTTTTAATTTGCATCGCCTTATTTATTAAATTATGTTGAATATTTTTAAGATGTTTCTCAGCTATCTTTACTTCCTCACTGGTGAAATCTCTTTACTCCATCCTTTGAACAGGTCATTTGTTTTCTTACTTCTTTGTTTTTTGAGTAGTTTATATATTCTTGATGCTAATGCTCTGTCAGATGAATCACTGGTGAAGATTTCCTCCAACTCTGGGTTTTCTCTTCACTTCCTTGATTGTTTCTTTTGCTGTACAGATTTTGAGTTTGATGAGGTCCCATTTGTTGACTATTGACCTTTTTTTCCTGTGCAGTTGCTGTCTGATTTAGAAAGTCTTTTCCTGGGCTGGAGAGATAGCCTAGCAGTCAAGAGCACCACTGACTGCTCTTGCAGAGGACCCAGGTTCGATCCCCAGCACCCACATGGTGGCTGAGAACCGTCTGTAACTCCAATTCCAGGAGAACTCCAGTTCCAGGGGAATCCAAGACCCTCTTCTGACCTCCACGGCATTGCACAACATGGGTGCACAAACCTGCATGCAGACAGTACACTCATACACATACAAAAATAAATAAAATTAAAAAAAATCTAAAAGGACATGAGTTTTAAAATTAACTTTATATAAAAAAAATAAAGTCTTTTCCTACCCCTATGTCTTGTAGGTTGCCAACTTTTTCTTCTGTCACCTTCAGGCCTGTAATATATCTTGACTCTGGTAGAGCAATCCCCCCTGTATTGCATTTTTCACTCAGGGTTGCTTTAGCTATTCGGCATCTTTTGTTTTTCCATATGAATTTAAGTCTGTGTATCTTAAGTTTCTAAATAAATAAAGGTCTTTCAGGGGATCAAATCTAGGATTTTGAGCATAAAAGACAACCCCTATACTACTAGGTCATGTTCTGACCCTTCACACCATATCAGTTTTTGACTCTATTTCCATATAGATGCTTCTCAGAACATCTGATTCCTTTGCATTATAGATGTTATAAGTAGTTTTGCAGTTGTTAATATACATAGCATTTTGAGATGATGCTGCAGTTATTAATTCTGATAGATTTATCTAAATAAACCAGAGATGCCATAAGGTTGGCAGTTTATCCAACATTGTTTCCGTTTACCATTGTTATGTTTTTCTAACTTCATCATGAATTTAAAAGAATTCATCAGTTTAGAGTGCATATGAATATAATTCTATCATATGCGGGAAGGTCTGAATAAGGAGGATCCTGAGTTTACAGCCTTCATTAGAAACATGGTGAGAGCCCCGGCATGGTGGCACACGCCTTTAATCTTAGCACTTGGGAGGCAGAGGCAGGCAGATATTTGTGAGTTCAAGGACAGCCTGGCCTACAGAGTGAGTTCCAGGACAGCTGGGACTACAGGGAGACCCTGTCTCAAAAAGAAAAAAAAAAGAAACATGGTAAGACTGTTTCAATGAAAACATACAAAAACAATAAAAAACAACAACAAAAATTCTCACTCATCTTTGTAAGAACTTGTACCCAGAGCTTCCATGCATACACTGAGTTACTCAATGGAGAAATTTTCTTACTTAGATAAGAAAAGGCACAATTCTGTTATTTTCCTCATCACGGGACCCTAAATATATTATAAGAAGTCAAATAAACACTTCAAATACTCTCCCTATTTCCTTGACCATCCCACAGTATATAACAGGATGTTGAATATGCTTCACAATAAAGGAAGGATTGATTTTGTAGGCATCCAAGGGCCCAGGAATAGAGGAAACCAGGACCATGGATAAAGGGGAAATAATAGAAGCTGGAACACAGAGAGCCAACAGGAGACAAAAAGGTCAGGCTTTCATAATCTTATGCCTGCAAACACAGAAAAAAATATTAGTTTTGGAATCCAGAAATTTTGAACTTTAAAATGAAAATATTTCACTAACATACATAAAAGACTGCCTCAGGGTATGCATATCACCTCCTGATGCAAAACAGCAGTATTTCACAGTAAATGTTTACTTACACTAAGTAAGTTGAAGATGAGGGATCAGCTGGTTCTTACTCTCAAATGGTTTGTGTCTAAACTTTTGAATTCCTCAGTCAATTGCCAATAAATGTTGAAAATGTCCTACGTTGACTAGGAAATACTGTTCTTTATTTTTTACATCTGCCGTCATGATTCACGGTCCTTTTCATTTGTGGTTTCATACAGATGAGCCATGTATAGTGCTCATCTTTGAGGGTTTTATAGCTTCCTTTGGCTTGCCACCTAATCTTTATTTTTCCAGTAAAATTGACTACATGGTTCAGCATAAAACTAACGATCTCGAGACCTTAATTTAAAAGACAATATTTCGGGGGCTGGAGAGATAGATGGCCTAGCGGTTAAGAGCGCTGACCGCTCTTGCAGAGGACCCGGGTTCGATCCCCAGCACCCACATGGCGGCCGAGAACCGTCTGAAACTCCAATTCCAGGAGAACTCCAGTTCCAGGGGAATCCGAGACCCTCTTCTGACCTCCGCGGCATTGCACGACACGGGTGCACAGACTTGCATGCAGACACATTCATACACATACAGAAATAAATAAAATTAATAAAAAATAAATAAATAAATAAAAGACAATATTTTGGGAGGCTAATTATTATATTTTTTGGAGTCCAAATGATAATAGAACCATTCAAAACATTTTTTTTAGAAATTGTAGTTCTGTGTGCTTTTTCATGCATTGCTTATCATTAGCATGTGATAATTCAGCTATTTTTATAGGTCTACGATACTTTTATAAACATTTTCTACATTTTCTGAATTTGAATCTAAATATATGGGTCTGTATTCACATCACTAAAAGTGCAGCAAATGCTTCCTTATTAGGAATAAGATGTAACACAATTTTAAGAAAACATTTAGGAAGCTGAAAATTTCTGTTCTTTAACTACTGGTATAGTCTTTTTCCTCACTGAACTTAACCTCTACGATGTAGCATTTTTCTCTCTAAATTCTCCTACCACTATATATTTCATTAAATGCCTCAAGTGCACAAATGAAATCAATATAAATGTGCCCTTGAAATTTGTGAATTTTAAAACCTAATATAAGGGAAAAAAATAAGCATTAGTCTTAATATATTATTAGCTAATATTAATGTTTTTAATATTATAAAAACAATATTTGTCAGTGTCAAGAAAACTTTTCATATAATAAAGGATTAATATTTGTAATATTAATTGAGATAAAAATAAGCCCCATGTAGCTGAAGTGATGGCTCAGCAGTTAAGAGCACTGATGGCTCTCCCAGAGGCCCATGGTTTGGTTTGCACCATCACACGTTAGCTAACAAACATTTGTAACTCCAGGTCCAGGAGATATGACACTGTCTTACAGACTCTGTGGGCATTGCATAATATGGGTGCTCTTACACACGTGCAGGCAAAATACTCATACACAAAATGTAAAATAAATAAAAAATAAATATACATTTTTTGGAGAAAAGTGGGGATGGCTTATAAATAAACTATTGTTATGTTTTCTTTTGAAAAATTACATCCACATTAAAATGACTTACAATAGCATTTATCCAATTATTAGGTAAAGGTCAAGGTGATCCATTGTGTATCTCCAGTTTCTTTATAACACTATTGTGTAACTGTATTTGTGTACTGCTTGCTACATAAGCCTCTATTTATGCTTTTAAATATTTTACTAAACTATAGATAAGTTCTATCAATAATGCTATGCACAGTAGCTCTGTAGAGATTTTTCAACTTTCTTAGCTGAAACTTTATATCCTTTAATGAACTTCGTATTTTTAGGTCTCTCAGCATGCTGATAAGGAACTTCTATTCTGTATTCTTGTGAATTTGAAAGGTACCTAGAAGTATCTTGACACCTGGATGAATTGCAGCATTTTCCCCAATAGTCAAGATATGAAACAACTCCATGTTCTCCACCAGATGAATTACTTAATGGGTCGATACATAAAAGTGTACCTTATAACACCTTGAAAAGAATAAAACCTTGCCATACAAAACAGCAAAAGGAATAACCTAGATAGTTCTCCCTAAACAGAGTTTCTATTATATAATTTGGGGTATACTAACAACTGAAAGAGTTACTGAACCTCCAAAAGTATCTTTGTGAGTTTTTCTTGCAACTTTATATTAAGTATCATGAGGAAATCACACATCAATTTGAGATCAGGAGCTGGAGTGTTCGCTTTGTGGGCAAAAGTGCTTGCTATGCAAGCATGATAATTATACCATTACATGTGGTCTCATCTATTCCTTTCTATCAAAATACAACTTTCAGAATATGATACAAGGTGTTCAAATATCAGATCAGAAACTGGCCTCAGCAGTTCCCTGTCAGTCTCCCAAGCAGGCCTTCTTCATATTTTCTTCCTCATGGTGAGTAGGAAATTTAGTACTTTCCATCAGGCCAAAAGCCTCAATTCCATTTTTATTGTATCTCTTTTATCCATCTCTTCACAAAGGTGTTGTTGCTTATCTAATCCATCTGGTTTGACTCACTAACTATCCCTAAATAAAATCTCTAATTCATATGCATTGGATATTTATGGGCCTTGCTCATAATCAAAGTTTATGTAGTAATTTGTTCACCATCATCTGCACTATTTATGGGTCAGAATTATCCATCTGTTACAGAGAATATTTAATAGCTAACTTTTTCTTCAAAATATCATGTTGATACAAATTTGCTAATACAAGTCTATGATCTTCATCATATAATTGTTTATTTGTAGGAATTTCAAAGATGACTATTTTTTTATCTATTGCCTATCAGGCAATGTGTAGCGATATACAGTAGATCTTTATGTGAGTATCAAATAAATTGTTGTAGACCTGTGTGAATGGATGCGAAAAGAGGTTCGCAACATGTCGATAACAATAGGAAGCAGATTACTAAAAAAGCACTCTGGATGCATGCCTGTCTGTACACATGAGCTATAAACTATGGGGCATATGTGTGTGCATTTCAAATATGCAGTTTAGCTCATCTAAACCTTCATTTAGTTGCATACCTAGGCATAATACTTTTATAGCTACTTATTTTTAAAATGTATTTCTTTGGCCTTATTTGAAGTTTAGAGACCACATGATTTATATGCATGTTAATTGTTTTAGAGATTACTAAAATATGCTGAATGCCCTTCTTAAAAGTCCGGGAAGCATTTACAGCATTTTTCAAGCTCTCCTGCCTTTCAAGATCTCACACTGTCCTTACTACTCCCTGTAAAGTCTAACTTCCGCTTACAATCAGCTCTCTAAAGTGCTAGCACATTCCTTTCTCTTTCTGCTATCACCTTTATCACCCAAGCCAGAAACCACCAGGTAATGAAAGGGAACTTTCTGTATAATTGCAAATATTAAATAGCACACCAATCAATATTTATTTTTTATTTTAAATACTTTAAATATCTGTCAATTCTGTATATCATAATTTTCTAACTTTAAGTCTGCTATAGTTTTCTATGACCTTCTGTTCCAACGCAGCTGTGTTTTGATCTTGCCCCATAAATTTATGTTTTCTTTGTTGTTTCATTTACTATGGTGTCTTGTATTTGGATTTGTAAACTGGACAAAACCAGAAGATCCAGCATGAAACCAAACTTAACATGGTATCTGGTAGAAGGAAAGAGTTTAGAATAAGTAGAAGGAATGTAAGTACTGGAGGAAAGAGTGAGTGGGTGAAAAGTTGTCCCTCCTGTCTTTGGAGAACACTGTATTCTGGATCATAAAGCAGTTGTGATTATCAGAACTAAGCCTGCATGCCAATGGCCCTATCAGCTTGCTGCCAACAAGTCCCTGAGGCCCTGCCCAACTAAAGGACATATAGGTCAACAATGGTGGCTAAGCAGGAGGGGTCTATGAAGCCATTTCCCTCTTTGAATATCTATTAAAACAGACTATCTGGGAGGAAGCAGAAATGGAGGGAGGGGAAAGGGGTATTAATATGATACAAGACAATATATTAAAATATAATGAAAACTACCATGCACAATTAACACATGCAGATAATTTTTAAAATTCTATCTAATAAAATCTATATAACATAAAAATGTTGTAGTTATCATTTCATGCATAAACTAAGAAAACACACTGCCAGTCAAATGCAGTTGCTTAAAATAATGATGTCAACTATTATTCTGACTAATGTCCTTTGATTTAGTAACTTCATGATATCAATTAATTTTCATATGCACAAAGACAAACATCAGCTCATTTAAAATGTATTGGCAAATAAAAATGAAAGCTAGAAGAAAATAAAAATCATTTGGTAGTGTTGCTTTCTATGGCAATAGATGGAGCAGTAAGTATGGCATCCATAACTTCTACTGTAGGAACGTGGAAATGCAGAATCCTCAGTATTCTATGAAGTCCTCTCAGAGGACTGATGCCATAGGTAGTGGCCTATGAAAAGGCTGGAAGTCAACATGGACATGCCTCTTAGAGAGGCTGTAGGCAATATGAAGAAATCCCTGAATCCCTGAAGATGTCCCTAAGGACACCTCCTTACAAAAGCTGACGCAAAAGACCTTAAAAATGCAAGGAATTAGCCGGGCGTGGTGGCGCACGCCTTTAATCCTAGCACTTGGGAGGCAGAGGCAGGCGGATCTTTGTGAGTTCAATGCCAGCCTGGTCCTACAAGTGATTTTCCAGGCCGCCGGACTACAGGGAGACCCTGTTCTCGAAAGACCAAAAAAAAAAAAAAAAAAAAAAAAAAGGCAAGGAAGTCAGAGTGGATGGGCCTTCCGGGGGTGTGGATACTGAATGGGGTACAATGGTTATTATGATGTTTTGTATGAATTGCACAAAAATTCAATGAAAACATATATTGAAAAAGAAAATGGATTACACAATCTGACCACAAAATAAACCTAGGGTCTTATCACAACACTTAAAAGCAGAAGTTAGATGCTGCCTCATGCTACTAGGCAGTAGATAGTGGCTTGGAGACACTGGTGGGAGGGAGTGGAATGTATCAGAGGCAGGCCAGGGAAGCTCAGGCTGTCATTGTGCATTGGGTTGCTAAGAAATGCTAGAGCACGACGAGCATGGCAAGTGTAGCAGTAACTCCAAACCCATATGGGATGTGCACTGAATTCACAGACTCTTCTGCTGGGAATGTCAAACTCCCTTGTGTCAATTTCATAGCACACATAAATGGATCCCATGAACCCGATTGGATAATGATATTATATCAATTTATTTTGTACATATAAAATTGTTTTAAAATGAAGAATTCCAATAAATTGAGAAGGAAATTCAGATTAGAAAAATAATGTACATATTTAATCAAATTCATTAGAAACTATAAAATACTATGAAGCCATTATCATGATGCACCATGTCACTAAAATTAATTAGAATCAAGTGCAAGGAATGTATACATGTGTATATCATGAAGAGAATCTGTGTGTACTTATATGGAGAAGAATGTAGACAAATTTACCCCATTGTGTCAAAAGTAGATCCTGGTTGTGATTTGCCTCTATGGCTTAAATACAAACTCTGATATTTAAAAACAGAATGTGTTTTCTTTATATGGTAAACAATTATAAAACTTAGTCTAAGGATGGTTACAGAGCTCTGCTGGATGCTGAACATAATACTGCTGTGAGGACAGTTAGAAATTGCCATAATTCACATTTAATCTATAGCATTTATTTCTCATAAAGTATTTCAGGTTCATATTCAAATAGGGTTTGGTTAAATAAAGAATTCATTCATTGTTATTTTACTTACATTTTAGAACACCATTCTTCCTTATTTACAAAGTATACACTTTTCACCTTTCCTCCTAGTTACACATATACAAAACACAATATCCAAAGTTATTCTGAAAGACCACTATATAGAAAAATTGAAGAAATTGAATAAGAATTTGAGTTACGAAGAATGAACTGACCATATAAGTTCAAACTATTTCTTCTCCTATTAGGTGGATTTAAAGAAGGAAAATGTGCGTTTGGCATATATGCTTGAACAATTGTTCAAATGTCTTGGGTTTGGCAAAGTTAAAAGTGCATTTTTCATTCCCCCTTTTCTCATAATTTATGAAATTGTGTATACTTCAATGGAAATTTAATCCATATGTCATTATTCATTTGCACTTAACTTGTCATAATGTTGTGCATGAAAGTCATCTCCTGTCCAGGAAAGCTAAGGAAAATCTTTTTAATATGTCCCCAAATCCTTGCTGTTCTAAGAGGCTGGGGTTTTTTTTAAAGCAAATGGGAAACACTGAAATCCTGAAACTTGAAATTTATGAATTTGGAGCAAATTAATACTCCATCAAAACTTCCACTCCTGTTTATTTATCTGTGTGCTACGGTAATAATGCTACCAGTGTTAGACTAAAGACACAGCTCGACAGCTTTCAGTGTTTTAAAATTCAACGCTTCAGAATAATTTTATTATAATTGTGCATTTAATTGACATGTTCCTCAAAATACGAACTATGACATCTCCATAGAGAAAATATAGTATCTCTCCACAGACAAGCTAAAGAGCAGATGGATGCAGATTTATGATAACTTTTGCCAGCAGTCATTCTTTGGAACAGAAAGGTAGCCACCAATAAAGAGTCTAGCACAAAAGGACAGAAGACCAACATTTAGGGAATAACACCTTCTAAAAGCATAATTCCTTATGGTATGTATGTAGGATGTGTTTCTACACCCATCAGATAGGATGAAAGGAAGGAGGACAAATAGAAATTAAAATATTTGAAATGTAATTATACATGGTATATAAGCTCTTGAATACTAATCCCAGAAATTTTCAATTTTAAAAATTCTTTAAATACATTGTTGAAAAGTATATGTTATCATTTTTACAACCAGTGTTTCTAAGTATTCTTCCAGCTATATAACACACGGATTTTGCATTGCGGTTGAACAATCCCCATTACCCCAGGTATTTCTAGGACACATTAAATGTGGTAATGTAAAAAGCAGAATGTACTGGACACCTTTTGGGAGATTGTTATGCCATCAAAATCTCTGGAAAGAGAAAACTAAGGTCCAGTATAAGACTAAGATTACGAGAACTCAAGTTTTAAACCAAACCTAAAACTTCAGCCTATATTTGTTTAAATTGATGTTGGACAATTTATCCCCAGGGAAAATGGATTCTTATATTTGCTGTGCTGTGCACTATTTCAGAACAGAAATGCTGTATGTTTTGCAATGAATGTTAATGTGCACATCTGGATATATGCAGAAAGCTAATGTAATTAATGGGTTATGTAAAATAAATTACTGCATTTGAAACCTCACATTTTGATGCTGGGTGAGTTAGTGGTTACAAAATTAGGTTCTCACTCAAAGTCACACACTCACAAACATACAAACTTCATTCCTCTAACCACCAGCTCCAGTAATAAGTGAGGAATTTAGAATCTTGGACCACTTTGACATTGTTGATTAATTTCATCTGGCATCTAAATATGTGTTTCTGAAAGGAGAAACTTAATGTGACATTTGACTGTATAGTAAAAGTGTTGCATCAATTAGCAGCTTCATGAAATATAACATTGTGGTATGCTATATCAATTATTAAAATGAATGAGTTTCATGCATTGAGCAGTTTCTTACCTAGGCTTTAGGCTTCATTAAAATTTTGTAGTAAGACCTTTATTTTCAGAATCATATATGCCTATGTTTTAATATCAAACACATGTCCAAAATATACTTAGTGTAGAATGGGAATGGAAGGGAAATTGTGGGAAAAATCAAATACTCCCAAACTTGGGGTTATCTTTTTAATTCATTTTCTGAGAACATCATTGGATACCTTTGAAACATTGAATACCTAGACAAATACGTAAGTGATATTGGTCCTTAGTATTCTCCCAACTCCCTGCCCAAATAAAACAGGCTTTATAGAAAAGCTGATTAGGTGAGTGTGGTCATTTCATTTCGCTGTCTGGGTCACTTGTCCAATATTAGGTAAAGGATGCCTTATTCTATCAAATAATGTTGTGGTTGTACTCTGTCAGTGAAACTTGTCTCCTCCTGAACAATGCTAGAAAAAGACTGGTTAAAGAAATGTTCTTTCTTGTGCCAGGAGTGGTGTTGTGTGCCTTTAATCCCAGCCCTCCAGAGGCACAGACAGGTGGATCTCTGAGAGTTCAATGCCAGCCTGGTCTGCAAAGAGGGTTCTAGGCCAGCTGGAGCTATAGAGAACCCCTGTCTCCAAAAGGAAAAAAAAAATGCGTTTTCTCTTGGGATTGGAGATGGAAAAATAATCCAAAGCAATGGTGATATGCCTTTGTTTCCTTTCCAGAATATCAAGGGTGCACAAATATCTCCATTGCCCCCTCCCCAAACTCCTGCACATAAAATAAATTCTAGAAACACTACCACAATTCACAATTGTGTTTTTATTTACTTAGTAAGTTTTTCAAATGAGTTTGAATGTTTGGCCTGCATGTTTGTAATGAACCCATGTATTGAACTCCAATGGGGGCCAAAGGCCGGAAGAAGGTATTGGATCCCCTGTAACTGGAGTTACAGATGATTGTTAGCTGCTATGTGGGTGGTGAGAACCCAGTGTGGGTCTTCTACAGGAGCACCTAGTGCTCTAAACATCTAGGCCATCTATCCAGTCTCAGATTTTATTTTTCTTAAATTATCTGAACAAGTGTTCAAATAGACACAGAAAAACCATGAACAAATTGCAAATAGCTAACAATTTGAATATATTATTCAAGCATCTAAGTGCTAAGTGGAAAAAATGGAATGATACAAAAGACAGATTATAATATTCTAGAATTAAAAATATGTATACATGTCCTATTGTTGCTTGAAATATAACGCTAAAATGTTCTTCAGATCATTCAGAAGCTTATGAAAAAGGATCTTATTAACATCATTATCTTTATATTTTTATACAAATATGTTACACTAAAATATGCCTGAGATATATTTTTCTGAATTATGTTTCTCCATACCTCTAAATATATTGTTTCAAAGCATAAACCCTAATGCTTGGATGTCTGCATTTACTGATAAAGTATCAGTTTCATCTTAATCAATGCTCCATTTAGTAGGTATAGCATTTCATGTCCAACATGAGAATCAATGATTAGCATTAATATCTAGGATAAGTTGTTTGCAACTGCCTTCAATAATTAGTATTTTATAATATATTCTCAGTCTAAAATGTATATGGAAATGCTTTTAATCAATCAGTGCAGCTATTGGGCCCTAAAATAAGTTTATGAGCATTTCTTTTGTTCAGTTTATCATCCTGTATTATATTAGATACCATTAACTGACTTGTTAGACCATGCTGTTGTGTATCTTATTCATCTCTATACTGCATCTTTGTGGAAAAAGTCCATGGAAATAGCCCTTGTTTATCCTTTAAACTAGAGCCAAGATCTAGATGACCTGCTCATCACCCTTTTCCTAAAGTAAAAAGTGGTGGGGATGTAAACTCATAAAACCACTGTGGCAAACAGCGTGGAGATCCCTTAGAAGACTCAAAATGAGCCTACCACCTGACCCAGTCAAACCACTCCTGGGTATATACACACAAGACCCATCCTACCTCAGAGATACATGGACCGCCAGGGTTATCACAGCTCTCTTCACAATATCAAAGAAAGTGCCTCTTAACCAAAAGTGGCTAAAGAAAGATGGTACATCTACACAATGGAGTTCTTTGCAGCAGTAAAAAAAGATGACATCATGAAATTTGCAGGTAAAATGGATGGAACTAGAAGCCATTGTGCTAAGTGAAGTAACACAGTCCCAGAAAAACAAACGATGAATGGTATCCCTCATCTTTGGATGCTGGCACCAAATACCTAGGTATAAGGCAAACTGAGCAACGTTAATGTTATAGTCCTCATTATCTGAAATCAACTGTGCTCTTATAATGTGAATCACTTAACAGGTTCTAGAATTAACCTACCATTAACCTACCATTTATTTTCAGAATTTGGAATTTTGGTATGTGGGTGGAGGGTATGTATGTATATTTTAGAATAATATAAAATCAAAATGGAAAAATGTGAATCCTGAAATACGATTTGAAAATTACATAGTTTGTTTTCAGATGACATAATTTTTGTATATATATATANCAGCAACTCTATCAGGGAAGTTGGGGTCACAGGACTGTGTCTAATGTGACAGTAGATGAACACAGAGATCTCGTGGGAACTAGTGCCACAGTTTGAGCTGTAACCGATGACAATGGAGAGTCAGTACATGAAAGCCAGTGGGAGGGGATCAGCTCTCCAGGGGACCCAATCCTCTGGTAACCAGGTGTGTTTTTTTCTTTTTTGGTCTTTTTGAGACAGGGTCTCCCTTTAGTCCCAGCTGGCCTGGAGCTTGCTCTGTAGACCAGGCTGGCCTTGAACTCATGAGAGATCTTGCTGGAATTAAAGATGTGCACCACCACACCCGACATGGTAGCCAGTTTTATTTAATTTTATTTATTTATTTTATGTGTATGATATACTGTCTGCACGTAGGTCTGTGCACCCGTGTCATGCAATGCCGCGAAGGTCAGAAGAGGGTCTCAGATTCCCTTGGAACTGGAGTTCTCCTGGAATTGGAGTTACAGACGTTTCTTAGCCGCCACGTGGGTTCTGGGGATCGAACCCGGTTCCTCTGCAAGAGCAGTCAGTGCTCTTAACCACTAGGCTATCTCTCCAGCCCCTGAATGACAGACTTAATGTCATTTGAGCCCTTGTTTAAAAAAAGCACTTAATGGGGCTGGAGAGATGGCTTAGAGGTTAAAAGCCCCAACTGCTCTTGCAGGGGACCCGGACCCAGGTTCAATTCCCAGCACCCACATGGCAGCTAAGAATCATCTTTAAGCTGGGTGTGGTGGCGGACGCCTTTAATCTGAGCACTCAGGAGGCAGAGGCCAGCTGATCTCTGTGAGTTCAAAGCCTGTCTGGTCTACAGAGTCAGTTCCAGGCCAGCTTGGGATAAAGGGAGATCCTGTCTCAAAAATTCAAAAACAACAACGACAAAACAATAACAACAACAACAACAACAACAACAACAACAACAAAAAACAGTTAAACTCTTCCCTGATGTATATGTGTATATCTAGACACAATGATACACATAATTCTAGTTCTGTGATTTCAGTATGATTTATAGGACTATGACACTATAGCATTATTTATGGTTAATAACTGGGTGATATCCTTTCTGCCAAAATATATTTTCTTTTTCAGATTTCTTTCTTATGAAAAATATGAACAATTTGTCATGAAAATGGAACCAGTGGTGAAATTAGTTTAGAGAAAAATAGATGTGAAAAAGAAATTGGCAATAAGTACCAGTAAAAAACATGTTTATTTATTATAAACAATAAGTAAACATATGCCCAAAGGTTGAATGTTACAGACAATAATACAATGTGTTTGCACTCTTTTAATGTCCTGAATCTAAATACTGTGTTTTTGTTTGGTGCTTCTGTTTGGTCTATCATATTTGGTACTATTATTGCTATTGAACCTAAAATATGCTTATACCATTCATGTATAACCCAAACATGTGTTATTAAAGTACTCTCTTGTTATATATATATATATATTTTTTTTTTTTAAGAGTCCCCATACATAGAAGTAAAAAAGAAATTAATCACCTCAATAGGGAGTGCTTGCCTGTTACATGTAAGAGTCTAGGTTCTATCCTTAAGTATGGGAAGGAGAAAGAAAAAGAAAAGAAAGAAGAGAGAAAGAAAGAAAGAAAGAAATTATAAACAATGGATAAAAGTGTTCTTAAAAATATAAATATGAAATTCTCAATATTAAATAAGAATGTTTTAAAAAGAAAGAACTAACTTTTTAATAATGAACAAAAGTATTATTTTAAAAAAATATGAGAAACAGAACAAAATATAAACATAGGAAAACTTAATAAATAAACCTGCAGGGGCAGGGGTGATGAAACAGTGGGTAAAGTTCTTCTTTAATACTCATAAGGGCCTGAGTTCATATCCTAGAACCCACGTTAAAATCCTGGCACACTACTGCATGTCTATAATCTCTGAGCTAGATAAGTGTAGACAGGGACATACCTGTTGACGCTAGACAGTCAGCATGGCAAAATTAACAAGATGCTGGCTTTATGACAGTCCTTGTCTCAAAAAATAATGTGGAGAGTGGTTACAGAAGATATTAAATATGGATTGCTCAACTCCATATGCCAGTACACAACAGCACACACACACACACATATGAGAGAGAGAGAGAGAGAGAGAGAGAGAGAGAGAGATTAAAAATGTATGTTGAGGAAATGGTCCTATGGAAACCAAAGTATTATGTCACCCCACATTTTTATTAACACCCTATATCTAGAAGTTTGGAGATTTTGTTTGTTTATATTCAAATGCTATCTGAAAAGGATTATAGCAATTTAACATCCAGTAAAATTTCAGAGTAGTTTTGGGGAATTATATATGAATACTTAGGAAACCTTAATGCTGGGTACTTCGATGTAACCATTTCTTTTTGTTCAGTCTTATTTTTTTTTCAAATATTCAGCAAGTGCTTGGAATTCAAAATGTACGCTAAATAGTTGTTAACAGACAGGTCCCATAATTTCAGAACTTTGGCTATTATAACAATATTGAACATCTAGTTATTCTTACATGCTTCTGAATGTAAAAGTCTTTTTAATACCTTGAAAAGTCAAGATAAACAATTGATTTATACAACAATATTTATGCTCTTCTTTCACTGAAGCGGTACTTCTAATTGGTTACATAAAAACACAGCACGAACAAAAGACCCACAGACATGATAATTTTTTTGAATATCCCTACCAGTGGCAATTTCTGTGATGATAGAATGTTCCATTTGTCCATTGCTCTCATCATTTCCACAAGTGGCCATTTTGGTGCATGTACAAGAGAAACTGCATTTTCTAAGTTATAAATTTAGGTAAAAATTAAATCAGGCAAACACCTTTGAAAATTTATTTGAAAAGTTATTTGACTGCCTTCCTTGCAGAGCCTCTGGAGTATGTGATCTTTCTTCTCCTTTTAATTCTACCTCATCAGATATACTCAAGACTGTTCAGAGTGCTCTTTTATACTTCTACAGTAGCACTGTTCAGAAAGGTAGGGTTTCCATGGACCCAATACTTTCATTTTTCTCATTCATTATCTCATTTTGTGATATAACAATGCAGTTTTAAATATCCAGAAGGTGAATTAAGTACAAAGAGAATCCTACCAACCATATCTATCAGTAAATATTCATTTAAAAATAAATTATAATCAGAGAAACATTAAAGCATCCAATATTTCATATTACCTAAGTTTCTCACAGTTTCACAGTTATCCATAGTAAGTAACTACTTCTCAGTTTATTTTTCCTTTTTCACTGAATATTTTTATAGAAAAATAACATGGCAGATTTAAACATGAGAAGGAAAGACAATTTTCCATTATTAATGTCCTATCAACTCTTCCATGCCATGCTTATCACTCTATTCTAATAAAAACCTGAATAATTATCAGTGCTATAGATGAGATTATTATATTTTTAGAGTAGAAAGCTGTACCAGGGAATAGAGCTGATTTCAAGCTGAAATCCATTTTTAATTGGGCAGATTAATCACTAGTCGTCACAATAAAGTGAATGCATTCTTGAACATCCTTTTGCTGCACGGCAAGGACATCATCTTGGACAGGGAAGCTTAAACACGTTTTTGTCCCTAGGCACAAGTTGCTGCCAAGAACACTTGGGTATCTTTTTGTTTTTACTAGCCTGGCTGTCCTACGCGTCATAAATTCTGTGCCTTTCCAGGGCAGTGAAGAACTGGGAAATAGATTACCTTCAGGATCCATATGTCCTTACACAGGGTTTCCTGGAGCATCTGGGCAATGAGTCTGGAGCTAGGCCCATGGTGGAAAAGTAGAAAAGATAGTATTATAAAGGGGCTATTTACTATTCAGTTTACAGCTGTCAGTAAATTGGACCTATTTTCTGGGGATAAAGCAGATTATTTTCAAAACCAAATAGAGACTCTTGTCCCTGATCTGTTAGTATATGTGGTATTTCATTGTATTTGTGTAGATTTGTGGTTTCTTCTTTTGTACCAAATATTTGTTTTGTATATTTCCATGCTTTTCCCTCTTTTAACATAAAATAGTCTGGACAGCTAGCTCTGGATTACTTCGATACCTACTCTTTTGGTTGATTTAACAACACATGCACATCATTCTAACATGTAAGAACAAGCTTAATGAAAATCTTGTTCAATATTCTTTGTGATGAGATTTTCTAAAAAATTCAAAATAAAACTTTAGGGACTTCTTTTTCTTTGCCTCCCTGTGTGCTCCCTTTCCCTGTCTTCTCCCGCTCTCCCACACTTCGTTGCCTCCCTTCTGTTTTCTGATTTCTTTTTGTTGGTAAATTGGAGAATTTTTCTTATAAAATTTCTCTTTAATTTGTTTCATAGTTAATGTTTAATGCCAAAAATACATTCTTATTTACAGAAACAAGGTTTCTCTTCTTCTCTCCTCCCCTCCCCTCCCCTCTCATCCCAGTAAATGGCTATGAAGTGCAGGACTGACACGGACCTAATCACAGCAGCTCTTTGACAGAATTCATCGAATCAGTGTCTTGCCTCCATCTGGGCAAGAGTTTCACAGGTTTGCACAACTCCTGAGCATGTTCTTTAAGCCTTCTCCTTCCCACTTTTTTCCTCAGCCATGTAACTGACTTGGTTTCAAGCTCTTTCTGCCTCATTTTCCTTTCTTGTTTCAATTTTCGGAGCTGTTTCCTTAAATAACATCCCACACTTAATGCAATCTGCTTCCCATGGCTTCCAAACAGAATCAGCTTTTCTTCATTTTGCTCCTTTGTCCAGAATATTTGTTAAAGTATATATATATATATATATATATATATACTATATATATATATATATAGCGTATGCATAGTCTTTCCTTCCTTCTAATAACTTTCAACATTTTTCTAGAACAGAGAGTAGATTATAGGTAAAAAGGTAAATAAAGAGGCAGCATATTAGCTGGTCTTAGTGGCGCATGCCTTTAATCCTAGCACTTGGGAGGCAGAGGCAGGCGGATCTTTGTGAGTTCAAAACCAGCCTGGTCTACAGAGTGAGTTCCAGGACAGCTGGGGCTACAGGGAGACCCTGTCTCGAAAAAGACCAAAAAATAAATAAATTTTTAAAAAATTTTTAAAAAATTTAAAAAGAGGCAGCATATTCTGATGGGGTTTTAAGAATGAAAGAACATGGTAGGTATTAGGGAGAAGAGGGTGCCTGGGGGATGATTAAATCAAATTGACAGGTACATAAAAAATGTGGAAACTTATTATCCTATAACTCAAATTTAAAAGAAAAATTGTGTTAGCATGGGATAGCTCCCTGCAAGTTATTAGTCCCAGAGGCCCCAGCAGCCCCCAAAATTACACAGGCCTTTGTGCCTGCTCTGTGATGCCTACCGTATCTAAATAATAAAACCCTCTTGCTAAAGAAAAAGCATACTTTTGTTGTATAGCATAGGTGTAGAGAAATCCACTTCCTCCCAGCAGGTTAGATAAGATAGTGCTAGAAGGTGCTCTGGAGGCCACTGTGAGTAGAGAGTAGGATGGGCAGGCTTTAATAATCTTACCCAGTGCTGGATCATTCATGATACCTGCCTGCCAGGAAAGGTGTGTTATTTGGTAAAATAACAATTTCCTGATTGGATATGAGGCTTGTTACTAGGAAGGAGTTTATGCTGGATCCTGTAAACCTGTTTGAAAGTCTATGGATAGAGAGGTCATATTCACTAAAAAGGAAATCAACTAGTATTGTTTAGTTAAATGATAATGTTGTCAAACTGTCATCAAAATATTTACATTTATGTATATAAACATAGATGTGTGCTGCTCTCAACCTTGGTCAGAGAAGCTTCATTTTGCAGTGTACAGTGATTAATACAGAGACTCATAAATGATACAAGTGACTGTGAATGCTCAGATCTAAATGGGACATCTGTATCAGCTTAAGAGCCTGAGAATGGAAAGGAGTAGTCTGAAGAAGTATCTTCTGGATATGACAGGGTCATGGCGCTCACGAACTGAAACAGCTGAAGTGACCTGTAGACCCAGACAAGATTAAGTCAATCACATTTCCACTCTGCATCCAAGAGTGATTCAGGAGGACTCACTAAAGCAGCTGAAGATCACTATGAGACGCTGAGGTTTTCTTTGGGAATACAGCTACTGTGAAAGGCCCTGCACTCACGGCAGAGGTGCACATAAGACCAACACTAGTTGGACTTATTTGATTATTTCTAAAAATGGGATATGAAGTTGGGAGGGGTATGTTTATGTCATATATATTTATATATGAAGTTGGGAGGAGTATGTTTATGGTCATATATATATATTAAGTTGGGAGGGGTATGTTTATGTCATATATATATATGAAGTTGGGAGGGGTGTGTTTATGTCATATATATATGAAGTTGGGAGGGGTATGTTTATGGTCATATATATATATATGAAGTTGGGAGGGGTATGTTTATGGTCATATATATATGAAGTTGGGAGGGGTATGTTTATGGTCATATATATATATATGAAGTTGGGAGGGGTATATTTATGTCATATATATGAAGTTGGGAGGATATGTTTATGTCATATATATATATGAAGTTGGGAGGGGTATGTTTATGGTCATATATATATATATATGAAGTTGGGAGGGGTATGTTTATGTCATATATATGAAGTTGGGAGGGGTATGTTTATGGTCTCATATATATATATATATATATGAAGTTGGGAGGGGTATGTTTATGGTCATATATATATATATATATATATATATATGAAGTTGGGAGAGGTATGTTTATGTTATATATATATGAAGTTGGGAGAGGTATGTTTATGTCATATATATATGAATTTGGGAAGGTATTTTTATGTCATATATACATGAATTTGGGAGGGGTATGTTTATGGTCATATATATATATATATATATATGAAGTTGGGAGGGGTATGTTTATGGTCATATATATTCCATTTAAAGAGAAAGCATGCCCACAAAACTACATTCATTACAACTTTTGGACCCTATAAATTTTTTGACCAGTTTTGGATAAAATGCTTTTTTATATTATTGTAGTGTAAAAGAAGTTTTTACATGTTGAAATTTTCATTTCCCTAGAAAAATCACTCCCTTCTTCAGATCATTATATATTTTTGTTTTGTATATATGAACTCTAGATTATAGTTATATATTTTTTTCTTTTTGTTCTTTTCAAGTCAGGGTTGTATGCATACAGCTTATTTATATTGTCATGATACATTACATTTGACTTTTAGTGCCTGCTTTTAACTCCCTTCCCTTCTATGTCTTTTTTTTATTTTTATTGAGCACATTTCATACAACATTTCTTAATCGAATTTAGACTCATTCTCCCATCCATGCCCACCCCTCATGTCCCTGCCCCCCACTAGAGCTCATGGACTCTGTCATACATGTTAACTCCTGTCTTGCATCTTTTTCTCAGTCTTTTTTAACCTTTTTGATGGACAAGTTTATTGTTTTGGTCAGTTCTTTGAATAGGTTTTTCTCTTTTTTTTGTTCCCTTTGATTTTATATTATTCCAAAATATGCATATATACACTCCATACATAAATTAAAATTACAAAATCTGAAAATAAACTATGGGTTAATTCCAAAACACATTTAGAGATTTACACTTTAACAGCAAAGCTGCATGCAGGTAAAAAGAAGTATAATTTTACTTTCTTTTTTAGAATATGAATATTAATATTCCTATATGATAGAGCACACCATAAGATTACACAAGTATAAATTATGAATGGTTGTAGTATGTATCAATAAAGCGAGAAAATATTATTTTACAAGATATTTTTAACTGTTAAATATAATCTTTTTTTTTTTTTCTTTTTTACCAAAAGATGTCATGTTTTCCCCAAGGAAGTGCTTGAAGGTTCCTCCTTGGCAAACCCAAACAACCATCAGTCCTGCCCCCTGTGCTCCACACTGGGGTCCCTCCCCCTACCCATGTTCCTGTCTTGATCTTCCTGCACTGGCCTCCATGGCACAGCCTGGGTAGTCCAACAATGGCAGTCTGCACTCTGAAGAGGCTGAACTCCCAATAGCTGCTCAGTCCACAAGCTGGATATCTCAGTAGTCCCCATCTGGCATTGAAGGTTTGGAGGATTCTCAAGTCCTTTTATGTCTTTTTGAGACAGGGTCTCCTTGTAGTCCCATTGCCTGGAACTTGCTATGTAGACCAGGATGGCCCCAATCACACAGACATACACTGACCTCTGCTTCCCACATGCTGGGGCTAAAGGCATATACCTCCAAACCTAGCATTAACTTTTCCTTTTTATTTATGTTTCACATTTTTGTAAGTTTCTTTATATGTGACTTTGCTCGTATGCTGATAGATAAGCATGTGAGAAAATTAATATAATGCTTGCCTCGGGCCAAAAGAGTGCAAATATTTTCCTTTCTAAATAATAGGAAAATGAGAAGCAAATGAATCTGGCTGGGAAGAATTCTAATTCTAAATTCCAGTAGGGGCTTAGAAGGTGAGAAGATAGATAAGAGACAGAATGCCATTTCTAGTGTGCTCAGAATGTAGACAAGCCACCAGGGACTTTAGCATCTGAGCCTTTCCCTTCCCTGTTTCTTGGTGGAGGTGGTGGTGGTTTGTGTGTGTGTGTGTGTGTGTGTGTGTGTGTGTGTGTGTGTGTGTGTGAGTTTATGTGTGCTTGTGTGGGCATACAAGTGTGGATCACTGTGATAATGTGTGCATATGTGGAGACATCCAAATGTACTTCTCTTCTATGTGTATGTCAGGTCTTTTAGTCTATGGATTTCCACCTTGTTTTTTGAGACAAGGTGCCACATTGTACCTGAAACTTGCAGATTAGCTGGACTGGCTGGTCAATCACCTCCAGGAATTTCCTTGTCTCTGCCCCCACCAGTACTGGGATTACAGATCAATGCATCTGGCTTTAATATGGTTTCTAGAATTGAAATTCAAGAGTCCAGGCTTGTGTGGCAAGCATTTTGGCTCAATGAGCCATCTCCCCAGCTATGTAAACTTTTACTTCCAACAACTTTGAAAGATTTACATAATAATAAACAGCAATCATTGCGGGGTTTCTTTATAAAGTTTTGAAACCAATTTGTTCATATAGCTAACATTATTTAATGTCTTTCAATTCATTATAATAATTTTGTATATATTCAGTGCATTTAACCCTTCCAAAGAAAGGGACATTCCTCCATGTATTAATTGAATCTAATGGCAAATTATGTTATTTTATTTAAATCTGTGCTTTCTGAAAGGTAATATATGTAGTTTGTGTAAAAGATCTAAGAAGTGGGCTGGAGAAATGGCCTAGCGGTTAAGAGCGCCGACCGCTCTTGCAGAGGACCCGGATTCGATCCCCAGCACCCACATGGCGGCCGAGAGCTGTCTGAAACTCCAATTCCAGGAGAGCTCCAGTTCCAGGGGAGTCTGACACCCTCTTCTGACCTCCGCGGCGTTGCACGTCACGGGTACACAAACTTGCATGCAGACAATACATTCATACACATATGGAAATAAATAAAATTTAAAAAAGTTTTAAAAAAAGCTCTAAGAAGTATAATGTTATGAACTAGAAAATCTATTGTGTTCATCTAAAAGTATCTTATAATCAAACAGAATGCATGTTTAATAGTACAATACTTTTCTTATAATGGAATTTATTTCCTTGGTGTTTGTTCCACAAATGGCCTAACTCACTAAGGCATAATATCTGTAAAAATGTAAGAAGAATAACAAATACTGACATTTGTCTCATAAGAACAGAGAAACCCTGTCAGGATTTCAGTTTCTGCATCACAAAAGCAGACATGAGGTAATTATGCCGAAGCAGCAGCTCACCTCTGGCCAGCATCTGCGTTCATGCAGAGGGAGGTGTTTGAAGCTATTTCAGACCCAGTCACCCTGGGAGAAGCTTTGAGTCAGCTGAGCCTCTGGATGCCACTTCTTTCATTTACCTTTTGGTTATCTTTGAATATTAATCCACTTTTGAACATTCCCATATTCTCTCTGTGCTATCAGCTGTCTTTGTTTAAGTGAGAAAAAAATAGTTCGTTCTTACTTTTCCAACTTGGCTGGTACCTACTTATCTAAATGCATCTGCAAAGCTTTTCATCTTGTGAGCATGCTTTGAGATAAGACTTCGGAGTAAATAGATGGGGTTGTAATTTGAGGTGCTCTCTTAGCGACTGCATCTTAGAGTCAGTCTTTCAAATTATTAACTTTTCTTTCCAATTATGAGAATACATTTAATTTTTACATGTTTTATCATTTACTTTGTGTGCTCGTGTGCATGGGAGGAGGGGCAATCATGTGAACATGGAGACCAGAATGCAGCTTTCTGGAGTCTATCTCCATCCTTCCAAGAAATGAATACCAGGAATCAAACTCAGGTTACACTCTTCGTAGGAGGTGACTTTCTCCCTGAGCCATTTTGCAGGCCAGAGAAAATAGTTTTAAGCATTTTCTTAAAGAAAATTGGAAAGATGAGAGACTGTAGCTAAAGTTCCCAGTTCATGAGACCTAAGCTCACAATAAATTTTGTTATTGTTGCTATGAATATTCCCATTTTCTCTGAAGAACTAGAGTAATAGATGCTTGGTGATTGTTCACAGACCATTGATAGGTGAGATTTCATCTCAGCCAAGAGTTAAAAGGGAATCTCTGTCTCTCGGTATCCAGAAGTTGGTCTAATTGCAGCATGGTTTGAAGTCCTGAATGATGAGTTTCCACTGAGGAAAAATTTCATGAGGTTTGCAATTTTTATTGATTGTTTGGAGGAACACTTAAGAAAGTCATGTTTCTGAAACTTTGTATAACAGATCATCCAAGTAGATTTGTAAACTAGCAAACACACAGGAAGGTTAGTGACAGTGTCTTCAAACAAGGAGCACAAAATCACATTGAAGTGAATACACTGTCAATGAGAAATGAAGTAGAAGCTGAGCATGGGCCACTGCTTTCAGCTAACCATGGGATACAAAGGAACCATCAGCTAAGACAGGAGGCTTTGTTATTAATGAATAATTTCAGCAGAATCCGTGTGGATTTTCTTTCACAAAAGGCTGGTGTGTGAATGTTCTAGTCAAGTGATACCTTTTGAGAACTGCTAATTTAAGTCAGAAAAAAAGGTGTGTGTGTGTGTGTGAGAGAGAGAGAGAGAGAGAGACAGAGACAGAGAGAGACAGAGAGAGACAGAGACAGAGAGAAGTGTCCCACTTTCTCTTTATAATCAAATTAGAAATCTGCAATGGGGCTCTTAATTCTGAAGATCAGACTCAAAGAGATCCCAAATAAGGCAAAACTTGATCAATTTTGTGATTGTTTCTTACTGATCTTTTGAAATTAAATGGTCATTCCTAAGTACAGTTTCCAAATATATTTGTATAGAATGCTTAGGTTGAAAACAATTATAATTCCTTATAATTATAAAAGTTGTTCTTATCAATCAATTAGGGCTTAGTCATACATCAAGGTATTGGTGAAAAATGTGTTGAAATATTTGCTTAATAATATAAAAATGGAATAAAGAGTTTGATTAAAATCTATTTTTATTCATCAGCTGTGATACCACCTGCATTTCACTTCTGCAAGGTGATGCAATTTAGAAAGCAAGGATGATGGAAGCTGGAAGCAAAAGAAATAGCATTAATAAGCAGAAAAAGGGGCTGGAGAGATAGCCTAGTGGTTAAGAACACTGACTGCTCTTGCAGAGGACCCGGGTTCGATCCCCAGCACCAACATGGCAGCTAAGAACCGTCTGTAACTCCAATTCCAGGAGAACTCCAGTTACAGGGGAATTCAAGACCGTCTTCTGACCTCCGCGGCATTGCATAACAAGGGTGCACAAACCTACATGCAGACAGTACATTCATACACATATAAAAATAAATAAAATAAAATAAATAAACAGAAAAAGAGCAATTGTGATAGAATAATGTAACACAGAACTGACATTATAGGAAAAGTTTGCTTGAGCAGTATGTGTTGGTGTTGGGGTGGGGAGAGTCAATGCCCTTCTCCTTTTCTGCTGTGATGCCAAGTATGTATTTTTTTTTTTTTTAATTTTCCATTGATGTGGTTTGGGTTTATGCCTGATATGAGTTTTGCCCTCCAAAAAATGGAATTAATGTAAACGGTGCCTGTTACTTCTTCTTTCACCCATAATCATGTCAATTTGTATGAAGCTTCTTTTTCTTTAGATTATAATTGAAAAATGTGTGTTGCTTCCTTTCACCTTATTATCCATTTGCATTTTTAGTCTCAGTTTCTACTTCTGCAGTTATGCTTTTATTAATTTCTCTTTCTAGGTGCCTGGGAATAGTTGTTCATCTCATCTGTCCTTTGAATTGCTTCAAGTATTTTCTGAAGGGTTGGTTTTTCTGTACATATATTCTATCATCTTGTTTATGTCATGGAAGATTTTTCTCTGTCCTTCAACTATAATCGACATTTTTGCTGGGTATAGTAGTCTAGGTTGGCATCTATAGTCCTTTAACACTGGGAATGCTTTGCTCCATGTTCTTCTTGGTTTCATAGTTTGCACTGAGAAGCCAGTTGTAATTCCGATGGGTTTCCCCTTATATGTAAATTGTTCTTTTTCTCTTGTGGCTTTCAGAATTTTGTCTTTGTTTTGGGTTTCTAGCGTTTTAACTATGATATGGTGATGGGGGTTTCTTTCCTGATCTTGTCTTTTTGGAGTTCTATGTGCTTCTTGTATTTATATGGGTTTGTCTTTTTTTAGTTTGGGGAAATTTTTGTCTATTTTTTCTGTTGAAGGTCTGATCAATACCATTCTCTTGGGCTTCTTTTCCTTCCTTTATTCCTATGATGTGTAAGTTTGATCTTTTCATAGTGTCCCACAGTTCCTAGTTGTTCCACTTTTGTGGATTTTTAAATTTTTCATAACTTTTACTTGAGCTTTTTAGTTGTTCTCTGTTATCTTCCAGGTCTGATATTCTTCGTTCTGCTTCCTCCATTCTATTTCTGAGGCTTTTTCCATTCCTTTCTACTTGATTGGATGAGCGTTCTATTTCATTTTTCATTTCATCCTGTGATTTCTTTAGTATTTCCACTTCCTTTTGGAGCTCCTCAATCTCTTCTTGTAGTTCCTTGCTTCGCTGATTGATTTCCTTTTTCAGTGTTTCCACTTCCTCCCAGAGTTTATCATTTTCTCCCTCTAGTTCTTTCTGGAGTTTGTCATTCTATCCCTTTAGTTCTTTCCAAAGTTTGTCATTCTCTCCCTCTAGGTCCTTCTTGAGTTTTTCATTCTCTTTCCTTTGTTCTCTGACTTGTTCTTTATATTCTTTGATTTCTTTGAATATGTCTGCAATTATTCCTCTAAGATCTGTGTCCTGGGTCACCCCCTGGGGGATCCCACTGTGGAAATCTCCCACAGGGTTGGTAGAGCTTGGTGTGGAATTATCCTGCACCTTTCCCATGTTGTCCCTTTGTTGAAGCTTCTTTGATAAATGCAATTTCTTACTACGTGCTAAGTATGGAACCTTATATATTTTTAATTTTTTTCTTTCTAGAATTGATCCACCACTTACTCTCAGAGCTTGTAATTCCTATATATGAGTGGAAAGTATATATGCATATTTTAGAGTAATATAAAATTAAAGGAGGAAAATGTGAATTCCTAAACATTAAAAAAAAGACTGAGAGAAAGATGAAGGATAGTTATAGCAGAGTGCATGATCTGGGGTGGGGCAGGGGTAAGGGAAAAGGGAATATGTCTAAACTGAACTGAGAAATGATGTCTGAAACACACTAAACATCAATAAAAGCATAAAATATTTAAAAACTAAAAATAACCCAAATGTGTGTCCAAAAATTAATTTATTATTGTTATTAAACTATTTCTATACATCATACATCATTTCTCAATCGAATTTAGAGTTTATATTTATAAACAAGTATGCCAGTCATCCGTCATCAAAGAAGCTTCTTTTGCAACAGGCTGAGAATTTCTTATGTCCTAAGAACACTCACAGGAGATGGAAGGACGACAGCCTTCCAAGCTTGGCACTTCCTCAGCATTTCTGATCCTCAGAAAAGGCTCCCCTCAGGACATACAGGTAGGTGTTTAAATCCTGTTATTGTCAGCTTCATCAAGTATTCTCATGTTTAGGGTAATTTTACCACCATTCCTACCAGATTATATTTAATGTGGAAAATAATATTTTAGATTTACTAGGTTTATTTCTGAACATTCCCCAACATATAGTTTGTTCTTACTTGTCACATCTTGAAGAATTTGTTCAAGCTTCCCTCAGTCTCACCTACTCATATTTAACAATGTAATGGTTTTGGTCTGAGTCAAATAATCTGCTTCAAAACAGGATATGCATGTAAAACCACATGCATGAAAATCATCTAGTATTTCCTTGCTACAGTCATTTATCCTCAATTCTGAATTTATCTATACGCTATTCATACATTTGTAAGGAATGAAGTGTTTTCTAAGAAGAAATTTGTCCAGTTGCATAGCTTATGAAACTATGCATTACAGCTCCATTTGGTTAAAAACTAAAAACTATCTAAAAATATGGTTAATTCTTAATGTCAAGGCATAGCCATTTTCATATAAATATGATCTCAAATTGAGCTTCATAGTGTAAGAGAATAGAAAGTCATTATTTCTTAAAGATTATGGACAATGAAATTTCATGATAACTTGTACATTCTTTGTCATAAAGATATTCAAATAATTTCATATAAATAATAACTTTTCAAATATCATTTGGTGTCTAACAATGCAGTGAATTTCTATGAATTCCTAAGTTGATTTCACTCTTCATACAACCAAACAACCCTTGAAATTTCTAGCTTTGAAAACTCTTTGGACAATTTTGTACTTTGTCATTGAGTTAATAATGTATTTTATATACATTCAGTTTACATTTTATAAGACCACTACTTCTGAGTTTTTAATTTATATATTTGTTATTTTGCAGTGTTACATTCTGCAAAGCAGCATGAATCTTGAATAGTGGAACATAATACCTCGGGGAGATGAGAATCTAAAATCCTGCAAGCCAATGGTCATCATATTTTCATCAAGTACTCAATAATTTTGCATATTTTTCTGTATAAATATATCATATTTAATACATTTTATTGATTCATTAAAGTTAAAATCATGTTCAACATCCCTATAGCTCATGGCTCGATAAGAAAAGTTACCCAATGAATGTATTTTATTCATGAAACACCATAGGATTTTTTAGCTTAGAGATGTCAGATAACATTTCATGTGTACACTAAAGACGTTTTAAATAATAAATTAACAACAAAATGAAAAAAGAAGAAATCCAGAAAGCTGGTTCTGAGGACACATGAGAGGTTTGTTTACAATATAAGAGCTACCACATAAAGAGAGAACCTCTTCGTGTTAATAACTAGTCACAGATGTGCATGTGTATGTACCAGTTTAACTTTTTTGCCCTTGATTGACAGAATTAATATCAATACTGCTTTGGGGGGATAAATAAACTTACCGGGTAAATAAATGAGCAGATATAGAAACCACAAATAATAGAATTTGATTATATTTGCATATACTCTTTTCGAATTAAAAAATATTACTTTAAACAAGATTATTGTACATATTCTGAAATAAAGAAAGCAAAATAAGGAACAAAATATATTTATGAATAAAATCTCTCCTCAAAAAATAGAAGATGCAATAGTAAAAGAAAATTCTTTCTGGGAAAAAGTAATATATTTGGTGTTAGTAAAAACTATTAAATTCTAAAGGACAAAATGCACCGACTTTACCTTATATTTGTTTAAATATTTGCTCAAAAACATATACCTATACAATGAAAAGGATGGGTGACCTGAGTGAAGTTATCAACAGAACCCTCAAATAAGCTCAGTGGTACGTAACAGTAAATCACTAAGATTGACTGTGTTCCTTCCTATACCTAAAAAGCAACAAGATTTTCTGTGTGGAAACAAGAAAATGGTTAGTCCACTCTGATAGTTTAAAATTTTATCAAAGTTGGTGTGATATAAAAATAACAAGGAGGATGTCTGCTCTTTCTCTCAGTAAAGCTAAAACATTCGCCTATTGGAACATCTTTTGAACTAGAAACACTAATGCAGAGAAACATGAATTCATTGCAGGTGTTTTTAATACCAGGAGTATTCTAAAGTAAATTTCCCAAGCCACAATGTTCTTGACCACCCAAGATGACAACATACCTAGTTATTTTCTTACTCCTGATCCCTTACCATCACCATACCAAGTTTCTCATAACAATGTTTCTGAATGGCCAACCAAAGTATTATATGGAAAGTAAATTTAGAAAATGGAAAAAAGACAACAACAATTATTCTAGAATAGAAGAGATATAATTTTTTTCTTTTACTCATTGTTGGGCTATATCCTAAAAGTGTGTTAAGCCTAGTGAAATTGAAATTTGCCCTGGGAGACCATAGAACTCTTGAGAAGAGGCCATAGAGTTACCCATGTGTGAAGTTTTGAGGAATTTTTCAGATTTTATAGTTTCCTAAAGAAAACAATAAAGTTCTTATTAAAGTAGAATTTTGGGGGTAGAAAACAGACAAGTATTGCCTCTTTTGTTCTCAGTATAGCTGTGCTAACTGCGAAGTGATTATAGCAAATTCATGGGGCTCCTGAAGCACCTTAGGAAGAAAGGGCCTTCACAGATTCCTCTCTTGGGGTAGTCATCTGTCTAACTTGTGCACACCAGAGAGTAATGAAGCACAGAGAGTGGACTCCTTGTTTTCTAGAGACTTTTTCAGGTCCTGTTGCAATTAGAAATATGTGTTAAATTGAATAAAGCAAGCCTTTAATATCTTGGTGTTTAGCTCTTCATGTCCTTAAAGTTTTACTAAGAATGACATGAAATCACAAAAAAAGAAAACTACAACACCACACACACACACACACACACACACACACACAGAGAAAAGCATGTTAAGGCAAGCAGTAAAATAAAGTTTATTTAAATAATGTGATCTAATATAATACCTGTTAAAAGTAAACCATAGCAAAATTACACATTTTTAATATTTTAAATGTATGACATTATTGCCACATGCTGTATTACTTGAAACTTCATGGAGAGACTAGTGTGTTTCATATCTCATTTCTCTTTTCTCTGTTTAGAGTCTAAACAAAAGAGGGAAAGATAGTGAAGAAGATAGGAATACACATGTGTGTAAGCGTTCATGTGAGTTTATGTATGTGTGTAGGCATGTGTTTCTAAATATGTATGAATGTGCACATGCATGTACATGTGTATGTTCATGTGTACATAGACCATGTGTGTAATTTTGTGTTTGTGAATGTGCATATGTGTAATATTGCACATATCTGTATTGGATATGAAAGAGAAAAATCAAAACATTAAGTTCTATCTTCAAAGCCAGAAGACATCTTTTCCAATGAGAGAAGCAAGCCCCTAATACATTTTTATGACTGTTACTATTTTTTCATCCTGTTACTTCATTTTTTTCCTCCACTGTTTCTCTTTTATCTTTTTATCTAATTGATATAGATGCACAATACTGAGTCACTATATCCTGGCAAGTTTAACTTTTACAGCATGGAAAATAAAGTTTATAAAGTATTAACATGATCGAATTAGTAAATTAGTAATGCATGGACATTGTGTACCAGAGATTATGTGAAACACGTTTTCATGACCAGCTCCATTTAAAGTCAATAGCCAGCATTTTTTCCACTTTTTCCCACAATATAGGCATTTTTAACACACTGGTCACTATGATGTGTTGAAGTGTATTGCTCTAAATTTATTGCTAAATATTGGTCCTTGTTTCTATACACATAACCTTATTTGAAAACATGGTATTCAAAAGTATGATTCAAGTTTGGTCATACCAGTGAAGGATTGGGTTCTGATCCAGTACTGGTATTATGGAAGAGATGTAGGCACACACACATACACACACACACACACACACACACAAACATACACACACACACGAACACACAGTACAGATGGAGTTGGCAATTGGTCTGATGACTCACAAGTAAAGGAACATGAAGCTGTCAAGCAACCAACCACAAAGGCCTAGGAAACAGGAAATCAAATACATCTTTGTTGGAACCCCGACAAAGAGAAGCTAGCAGCAGTTAGCTTCTCCTGAGTCCTTGATTTCTGAATTCCAAACTCCACACATAAAACTCCACACATATAAGAAAGTAAATTATTTTTTGTTTTAAGCTACCTGTTTTGTACTATGTCAACAGTAGTTCTAAGAAACCAATGCCATTATCAAACTAGTTGTAAAAATAAAGTATGAATTTTATATGGCTTGCCAGAGTGCTGGTAAAATAGAGACAGGTGGGCTGGAGAGATAGCCTAGCGGTTAAGAGCGCCGACCGCTCTTACAGAGGACCCGGGTTCTATCCCCAGCGCCCACATGGCGGCCGAGAACCGTCTGAAACTCCAATTCCAGGAGAACTCCAGTTCCAGGGGAATCCGAGACCCTCTTCTGACCTCTGCGGCATTGCACGACACGGGTACAAAAACTTGCATGCAGATAGTACATTCATACACATACGGAAATAAATAAAATTAATAATAATAAAAAAATAGAGACAGGTAACATGGGTATACAATAGTAAATCTTCTATAAGAGCATCATTAATAATCCAGCTGTTGCATATAAAAAGGCAAACAACTATATTAGTATTTAGACAAACCGTTTCTATACTACATACCAATTTTACATAAATATATTTCAGTCAGTATTTTCTTTAATGCATAAACTTCCTTTGGAGCAGTTATTCCAAAGATACCAAGTTTTTAAAACTCAGACTACCTTGCATAAAAACATTTCCTCTTAGAAATTATGATCATTGAGAGATTCTCCCCTTAGAAGAAATAACTGAATCTTCCATTCTTATCACGTTGAATTGTATTCTCATTTTTCCTTTTATTGGTCTTTCAGCAAGCTCTTGTCTTGGACTGGAAGCATGTTGAAAAAGTAAGTGATAAGGGGATCCTGGCTTTGGAGTCAGGCACAGAAGCCACATTGGGGTCCTGAGCCGGGCAGGGCACAGGACAAGCCCGCTACCGCTCCAGAAAGGTACCGGGGCGCGGGCTAAGTTAGGACCCCCCCCCTCCCCGGCCAACAACTGGAATTGAGGTGAGAGTATCCAGTGGATTAAGAGAACATTCAAAACAGGAAAGGAAGAGACTTCCAGTATCCAATATATAAACAAAAGTGAAAGCCTGAAAACTAGACAAGTCAGCCCTCCAAAAACAAAGAGGAGGGAAGGAAGGGGGAAAAAAAAGGCATTGGAAGGAGACAAGCAAAATAAAACAAGCTCTCAGCCTTCAACAAACTGAAAAGGCATTTGAGATTTGAATCACAAAAGGGAAACCCACATGCCAGGGAAACGACGAAGAGACAACATGGGAAAGGTGCAGGATAATT